>PITA01030419.1:0-16576 GCA_004023965.1 Spilogale gracilis | reverse complement strand
GTCAGCCGCTGGTTCCAACCTCAGATGCCTGGCCTGCACGTAGTTAATGTGCAGCCCCTTCACGTCTTTCCACCGGAACGAAGCTAGAGCAGCACACCAACATGCAGCAGGTCAGTAAGAAGAATATTTCTTTCCCCAGACTACTGGTTCTTAATCCTTAGCCCAATAGCTTATTTCTCAGAAACACAAGTCAGAGAGCATTGCGGTTGACCTAAGAATTGGCTACCAGGCGCTGCTATAATGTCTGTCAGCCATCAACCTCAATACAGCCATCCATGAGTCAGAAGGAAGGGTTAAAGTCTGCATGGAAAACAGAAAGGCGAGAACTGCGAACCAGAATATTAGGGACTTCGTGACTGCTCTTTACATAGTTGGAATGAATGTAAGAGAGATCTTCCCTTGCTTAAAATCACTGCTCCCATATAAATAGTTCTTGCCCTGCTTGAATACAAAAGAGACTGTCTTTTTCATATGAAGGCAAAACGGGAGTCAGTCAGTCTTCTATCACTTGATATAAACATAAAGTGACAATCTGGATTGAGTGGAATTAGCTGCCCTGCTGTTCTGATGTTCTGACATCGCCTTAAACCAGAAAGAGAAAACTGCTCTATGTTGAGCATTAAGTCACAGGCCACACTGAGTACCTTTAATGCAATAAATCTTTTCCCCAGCTTTATGGAGCTATAACTGACATATAACACTGTGAGCTTAAGATTTAGTTAACACATTATCTACCTCACACGACTAACATTTTGCTGTTGTTATAGTGAGAACATTAAAACCCTACTCTCAGGTCAACTTTCAAGTATACAATATACTATTAGTTATAGTCACCATGCTTCGCTTCCTGAAAATGACTCATCTTATAACTAAAAGTTTGGACTCCTCAACCAACATCTCTCCACCCCCCACCCCCACCCCATCAGCCCTGGGAACCACTATTCTACTGTTTCTATGAATTCAGTGGTTTTAGACTCCACATATAAGTGAGATCATACAGTACGTGTCTTTCCCTAACGTATTTCACTCAGCAAAATGCCCTCAGGGTCCATATATTTTGTTGCAAATGGCAAGATTTCCTTCTTGTCATGGCTGAATAATATTCTATTATGTATTTACATCACATTTTCTTTATCCATCCACCTATCAATGGACACTTAAGTTGTTTCCATGTGTTGGCCATTGTGAACAATGTTGCAATGAACATGAGCGTATAGGTATTTCTTTGATATCCTGTTTTCATTTCCTGTGCATATATACCCAGAAGTGGAATGGCTCGATCATATGGTAGTTCTAGTTTTATTTTTTTCAGGAATCTCCACAGTGGCTGTGCCAGTTCACATTCCCACTAACAGTGCAAAAGGGTTATATTTTCTTCACATCCTTGCCAGCATTTGTTATCTCTTGTCTTTTTGATAAGAGCTATTCTAACAGGTGGGAGGTGAT
Organism: Spilogale gracilis; assembly: GCA_004023965.1. Taxonomy (NCBI): domain Eukaryota; kingdom Metazoa; phylum Chordata; class Mammalia; order Carnivora; family Mephitidae; genus Spilogale; species Spilogale gracilis. Next base: position 15,130 of record PITA01030419.1, on the reverse strand, counting down.
AAAGATTGGTGTTTCTCTGTTGATGAGTGATGTGCACCTTTTCATGTACCTGTTTGCCATTTGTTCATCTTCTTTGGAGAAACGTCTTCCAAGTCTTCTGCCCATTTTTAAGTCAGATTATTTAGGCTTCTTTGCTATTGAACTGTACAAGTACCTTATATATTTTAGGTATTAATCCCTGATCAGATATATGGTTTACAAATATTTTTTCCCATTCCACAGGCCGCCTTTCCATTTTGTTGTATCTTTTGCTCTACAGAGTTTTTTAGTTTGATACAGTCTTACTTTGTTGATTTTTGCCCTTGTTGTTTTTGCTCTCGGTGTCAAATCCAAAAAACCATTGCCAAGACAAATGTCAAGGAGTTTACCACCTACGTTTTCTTCTAGGATTTTTATGATCTCAGGTTTTACATTCAAATATTTACTCTATTTTCAGTTCTTTTCTTTTCTTTCTTTTTTTTTTTTTTTTTTAGCATGGTGTAAGGCAGTGGTCCATTTTCATTCTTTTGCATATGGCTGTCCGGTTTTCCCAACACCATTTATTGTCCTTTTCCATTTGTATATTGTTGGCTCCTTTGTCATAAGTTAAATGACGATATATGAGTGGATTCTGAGATCTCTGTACTTTTCTATTGATCTACATGCCTATTTTTATGCCAACACCATACCGTTTTAATCAGTATAGCTTTGTAATATAGTTATATAGTTTGAAATCAGAAAATATGATGGCTCCAGCTTTATTCTTTCTCAAGATTGCTTTGGCAATTCGGGGCCTTTTGTGGTTCCATAGAAATTTTAGGATTGATTGTTCTCTTTCAGCAAAAAAAAGTCATTTGAATTTTGATAGTGATTGCCTTGAATCTATAAACAGCTTGGGTAGTACGGACATTTTAACATTAACACTTTAAATTCATGAATATATCTTTCCGTTTGTTTCTGTCTTTTTCAATTTCTTCCATCAAGACATCAATTCTATATCTTACAATTTTTGGTGTCTAAATCTTTTATTTCTTTTGGTAAACTTACTCCTAAGTATTTTATTGTTTTTTATGCTATTGTAAATGAAACTGTTTTATTTCTTTTTCAGATATTTCATCGTTGGTGTACAGAAATACAACTGATCTTTCTATGTTGATTTTGTATCCTAAAACTACTTAATTTGCTGACCGGTTCTCACAGTATTTTGATGAAATCTTTAAAACATTTTTACTTCTTTAAAATTTTTTTTTACATAATCTCATCTACAAACAGAGCCAATTTCACTTTCTTTTATTTTGATGCCTTATATTTCTTTTTCTTGCCTAATTACTCTAGCTGGGACTTTCAGTACTATGTTGAATAGGGATGGTAAGAGTGGGCATACTTGTTTGGTCCTCATCTTGGAGAGTAAGTGTTTAACCTTTCACTGTTGAGTGTGATGCTAGCTGTGATTTTGTCCTATATATGCTTTATTATGTTGAGGTATGTTCCTTCTATACCCAATTTGTTGAGAGTTTTTAATCATAAAACACTGTTGAATTTTGTCAAATGCTTTCTTTAGTATCTATAGAGATGATCATAGAATTTTTGTCTTTTCTATCAATGTAGTATATCACATTTATTGATTTGCATATGTTGACCATTCTTGCATCCCAGGTATAATTTCCTTTTGACCATGATGTATGATTCTTTTAATGTGCTACTGAATTCAGTTTGTTAATATTTTGTGGGGAATTTTTGCATCTATATTGTTCAGGGATATTGGTTCTCTGGTTTTTGGGTTTTTTTTAATAGTATCCTTACCTAGCTTTGGTATCAGGATAATTCTGGTCTTAAAAATGAATTTGGGAGTTTTTCCTCCTATCTGACTTTTTTGTTGTTGTTTGCAACAGTTTAAGAGCAGTGTTAATTCTTCTTTAAAAAAATTCAATAGAACCAGTAAAGATATCTGGTCCTGGGCCTAGGTTTTTCAGTTACTGATTAAATCTCCTTACTTGTTATTTGCTTATTCAGGGTTTTCAGTTCACGATTCAGACTTGGTAGATTGTATGCTTCTATGAATTGATCCATTTCTTTAGGGTTGTCTAATGTGCTGATGTATAATTGTTCATAGTAGTCTCTTATCCTCTATATATCTGTGATATCAACTGTAATATCTCTTCTTTCATTTCAAGTTTTACTTATTTGAGTCCTCTCTTTTTCATGGTAGTCTAGGTGAAGGTTTGCCAATTTTGTTTATCCTTTTGAAAGACCATCTCCTAGTTTCATTAATCTTTTCTATTGTTTTTTTTGTCTCCTTTCTTCCTGCTAAATTTGGGTTTATTTTGTTCTTATTTTTCTAGTTCCTTGACTCATAGTTAGGTTGTTTATTTGAGATCTTTTTTGTTTTTAATGGAAGCATTTATTACTATAAGCTTCCCTCTTAACACTGTTTTTGCTGTATCGCAGATATTTTGGTATGTTGTGTTTCCATTTTTGCCTCAAGATTTTATTTCTTTTTTCCAGTTTTATTAAGAAAGAATCGACATACATCACTGTGTAAATTTAAGGCACAGAGCATGATGGTCTGATTTACATATATCATGAAATGATTACAATAGATTCAGCTAATATCCATTTTCTCTTACAGATGTGATTAAAAAAGAAAGAAAAAAAAAAGGAAAAAATTTTCTTGTGATAAGAACTCAGGATTTTTTAACAATTTCATCTTTGACTCACTGGTTGTTCAGGAGTATCTTAATTTACACCTATTTGTGAATTTTCTACTTTTCTTCCATTATTGATATTAATTTCATACCACTGCGGTCAGGAAAGATACTTGGTATCACTTCATTCTTTAAAATTTCCTAAGACTTTTTGGTGACACATCATATGACCTATCCTGGAGAATGTCCCACACGTGTCTGGGAAAAATGTGTATTCTGCTTTTGTTGGATGGAATGTACTGTATATGTCTACTGGATTCATTTGGTTTAAGACTCAGTCTAAGTCCACTGTTTCCTTATTGATTTTCTGGTGGATGATCTACCCACTGTTGGAAGGGGAGTACTGGAGTCCCCTAATATTATTGCATTGTTGTCATTACTTCCTTCAGATCTGTTAGCATGTGCTTAATATTTTAAGGTGCTCTGGTGTTGTATGCATATTTTACAATTGTTATATTCTCTTGATGAACTGACCCCTTTATCATTTTACAGTGATCTTCTTTTTCTCTTGTCATGGTTTTGACTCAAAGTCTATTTTATCTGTTAAAAGTATAAGAACCCCTTCTCTCTTTTGATTTCTATGTACATGAAATAATTTTTTCCATTCCTTCATTTTGAGCCTCTGTGTGTCTCTGAAGCCAAAGGGAGTCTCTCGGAGGCAGCATGTAGTTGAGTCCTGGTTTTTTCTCTCTCGTCAGTCATTCTATTAAAGCAATTAATCTTAAATCCAGCCTTTCTCCTGGTTAAACTGGATATGCCACCAAAAGTGCTTGAAGAATCAGTTAGTTCATTTACTTCTAAGGTGTTACCTTTGAATAAATAAAGTGTTGTGTTTCAGTAATTTTTATTTTGGTGTCTGTTTTTGTTCTAGTTGTTATTGCCCAAAATACAAGAGCTATTTAAATATCTAAGATACATTCTGGTTCCAAAATTAAAGTCCTCACCTTCAGCATCTCAGGCTCTCTCTTTGTTACGCCTGGGATACATGTCCTAATCTTTTCTGCCAAAGTCTATTAAAAGTGCTATGGTGAGTGCCGTGAATTGTGTAAGACTGATGAAGAACAGACCCGTACCCCTAAAACAAATAATACATGATATGTTAACTAAAAAAAAAAAAAAAAAAAAAAGAGAGAGTGCTAAAAGACTGAAAGAAGGACACCCCTAAACTCCTGCCAGATTTATTCTATCACGGTATTCTATACTACTCTGAAGGTCTTTTAAAACATTCTTTCTTCCATATTTATTCTTACAGTTTTCATAAGTGAAATTTCCATTTCGTTTGAAGTAAACTCCCATTGTGGGGCAATTCAAAATAGAAAATTAAAATGAAAAACAGTAAGATTTGGAAGTATCCACTATAATAATGATTCCTTGAGTGTACACAGTGTTTTGAACATTTTTTACAGCTCCTACCCAGTCATTGAGCATGATCTGGACAGTCAGAAGCATAGACATCAGCAAGTTATCACCAGTCATGAAGCCATGGCTTACCTATGCTTATGCCCATGTTGCTTTTTTCAAAACCTACAGAAGGAAGTGTGTTCTCAAGGTAGCCAAACTGGGGAGGAGAAACTAAAACAAATTCCAAGTCGTCTGCTGCAGTGTCAGGGTCAGTGGCAGACAAATGGTTAACAGTAAGGGCTGCAGAGCAGCCCTCCTCCACCAGGAATGCGGTACCTGCAAGCAAGTAACAAGGCAATTACAACTTAGCAACTTATCCGGAAATCCTCTGATCTGAGCAGTGAAGACAAAAGGGAGTGATTGTGACTCCAATTCAGAGAAGCCTCCCATATGCAAATAGACTTCCATGGGAGATGTTCATTTCCTGTGGCATAATTTTTCCTTACAGTGAAAATATTCAGGGGTAATGGGTGGAATTTAATTTGACTTATGGAATTATATTTTTTTTCTTGTACAAGCCAGCCAGACAATAATGGAAAGACAGCAGAAATACTAAGTGCTCTAGTACAGCCCTTCAGTCATTCTCAAGGAACTCTGATTTCCCTTGTGTCTCTATAGAAGTGACAAATGGAAATAAGAATTGCCAAACTGTTTTAATGATAAGCCACTAAATGTAGTTTATGTATTCTTCAAGATCAGTTGTTACCTCTGTTTGTCAGAGTGTTAATTGCCCGCAAGCTATTATGGATTGCTCATAACGAACATTTTTTCATGCCTTGGTGCTTAATTATTCTGCAGGGATACTGCTTCCTTTCCAGAACACTGCTTGGAAGATAGTTCGCAAATTACAATAACATCCATACATATGTTTATATTTTTTTTCTAAGAGACAGAACATATACATAAAGCCTATGAAGCGATGACTTTCTAAAAAGCAAATAAGGTTAAATGTATATAAATGGTCTCTCTGGTATTTTCATTCTGCTCTAATAGAAATTATTATGGCTAAAATAAATTACACTCTCTCCAGCAGGAAAATGATATTTTCCCACGTGAAATAAAACCACAATATTTGAGGATTCCAGACGTTGTCCTCATCCAAACATACACTTACACATTCGCAAACACACTTGCATTCTCTCTCCATTCAGAATTAGCCACATTTATAAACAAATTCTTTTTTATAAATATCTTTTATAAATATGGAGTTTTCTAGAAATTGTGTGGAGGCAATTCTCGCAGGCAATTCTGTGTGGTAATTTTCCATTTTAACTATAACTCAACTGCATTATTTCACTATACCACAGGTCTGATACGAGATGAGATCATGAAACTTTGATAGAAAAAAAACATTGTCACCTATTGCGATTGAAGGTGATTGGTTGTCCACTGGATGTACCGTGATGTTGAGGTCATACACTGGAAAGGACTCATGAAGAGGAACAGATGGATGAGGCCCGTTGTGGCAACAGCCACTCACAAAATGGCCAGCTTCTCCATCCGAAACCACCAATGTAATGGTATCCAAACAAGGTACCAGGCCGATCTCACCACCTGGAAGACACAACTACAGCTGAAACCCGACTTTCTTTAAAAATATAGAACACCAAGATGAACTCAACCTACACCTCTTCTACAGGCAAGAATGGCAAGGAAAGAGCCTTAGGCGGCTAGCACGTAAACCTCAGTTTTATCACTAGGAAAGGAAATAGTCATGAAAATAATGAAAAAAAATGTTTGCCCATCTGTTGCCTCTGGTGAAATCCTTGACAGCCATCTCTCACCATATGGAGGGGCAAAAGGGGCTGACAAGGGTCTGACAGTTCACAAATGAACAAGGAAGAGGTACCAAGCTTGACTAGTGATGGTTTCATTCTTCCTGCCTAACTGTTTAGTGTTAGGACCAACCTCAGGGAGAGCAGAAGGACACCCTTGTCCTTCCAATTGCTCTGTCTTCCCATTTCCATTAACTACCTTAAATAACAACCATCAACCATGACCATGCCACTGCAGATAGAGAGGAAGCTGGGAAGGTGAAACAGAAAGACTAGAAAGATGAGCCACATTTTTGTCATTCGTTTCAACATTTTTGTCATTATACAATAGCCAAGATGTTAGCAAAATAGCAACAGGACATGGGGGGAAAGTAGAATTTATTTTTGTTTTCTTATTACACTTTAGGGTTATGCGTAGGGACTTCAAACGGCCCCAGCTGAGCAGTAAGAGGAAGATGAAAAAAAGGTCACGATTAGAAAGTTTATCAGCAAACCGACTCATCTGCTCTTGGGTTACCAAGAGGTAGAAGCATTCACTATCCAGAGGACACAAAAGTTCTGCAGATGTGTTTCTGGCAATTCTCATGTACCACACTGAACGTGCCAAGAGGGAAGCAATTTTGTTTGAGTTTTGATGAGATAAGAGCACAAAAGATCTGAGATGTCATCTTTTTTCACAAGACACGTTGGTCAAATCTACACAGTCCTATGCTTGACATTATTCTCCCCCCATTAATGACAAGGAAAATCAAGAGATGATACTACTGAGCAGTCAAATGATTGGAGAATGAGAAAACTGGGCTCATAAGAAAAAACAAAGTTGGTATGGAGAGAATGAGAATTAAATACTCAGGCTTTAATTTTAGAAGCAGTAAAAAATAAGATGCCTCTCATTCATATTTATAAAAAACAAATTGGCATAAAGCTCATTTATTTCTCATTCACATGATAAATACATATTATTTAATGGCTCTTATGTGATAATTGGTGCTCTGGGTGTTCCAGCAGAGAATCAGGCAGACGTTTTGAAAGCATCAAAAGACAGTTCAAAAGAATGTCAAATGCCAAGATCTATTATGTGTAAGGCACCAACACAATCTAACGGTCGAGAAAGAAAGTGGCTGAAATATCACAAGTGTGTGTATGTATTAAAAGGAACTATATGAAACTGCCAACATTCTTTTGTTTGTTTGTTTTTTACCAGTTAAATGGAAAACTCATGTATCTCAGCCTGAATATGTATGAGGGGATGAAGGTGAAGAAAGATGAAAGTTTTGGTGGAAAGGGGTGCAGGGACAGGGCAATATGGTAGAGAAAGTCAGAGAAGTCTTTCCAGATGGCTCTGCTGGCTTTATACTGAGCATTAAATGATGAGTAGTTTACCAGGCAGATGAAGCAGAGAATTGTGACGGAGGAAGGAAGACCTGCAGGGAGAGGGAGCCAAGAAGAGAAGTGGAAAAATTATTCCAGGAAGGGCAGACAGCATTTTTAAAGAAAAAAAAAAAAAGCAAACAGTACCTTCCGTAACTGTGATTTTAATATAATGAAAGCGTAGAATACGTTTACCGAGAAGCTGGAAAACCAGGCTGAGCATCTAGTGACAAAAAAGGCTACGACATGGGGGAGAAGTCTCTACCTTGAATGGAACACGATCCAAGGATGCGATTTATACTTCAACCTGTTAACCACAGCGTTATTTTACAAAGTTTTTTTTGGATGATCTCATGCTTAATGTTGGGGAAAGAGCAGGTTAAAAATGTCATTTTGTATCACAAAATATTGTTTGCCTATTAAAACTTACAATTATGATAACTTCATAACATTGAATAACTATTTAATCCTTTTAGCTGATAATCTCAATGTAAAAAGTAATCAACAAAACTGCAAATACAACATGATCTGCGACGATGTAAAAAATTATGATTAGAAGAAATAAAACAAGGATGCCTCGGTGGCTCAGTTGGTTAAGCGTCTGCCTTCAGCTCAGGTAATGATCCCAGAGTCTGGGGATCGAGCCCCACAGTGGGCTCCCTGCTCAGCAGGGAGTCTGATTGTTTCTTTCCCTTTTCTCTCTAACCCCTATCCCCCATGTGTTCTCTTTCTCTCCCCCTCACTCTCTCTTAAATAAAAAAATCCTTTTTTAAAAAAGGAAGAAAAAATACTATAATATTGAAATGTTAGCAGTGACCATTTTTTGAGAGGTAAATAAGTGATTTCTCAAAATTTCATCATGATTTTCCACACTTTCCAAGTTTTTTGTTTTGTTTTATTTTGTTTTGAAATGGGCATGGAGTATTTTTATCATCATGGAAAGCAACTAAAATAACAGTGACAAAACTACCCTCAGGTGGCCTTTAGAATCAACATACAGAGGCAAGAGCAGAGCCGCAGAAACCTCAGGCCCTGGAGAACTCTGGCTCTCTCTACCCTCTCCCACACAGCACTAAAGAACTACCAGTTGAGTCACTGGGAGAATGTTACAAGGAAACATATCATTCAAATAACATAACCAATTTTTGAACTGGTAGTACTTCTGCTAAGTTAGTAACACAACAACAACAAAATACCCATCTATCTGAAGTGATTTGCCTCGCATCCTACGAGGTCTTAAAAAAAAATGAGTTCATACTTCCTTACGTGGCCATCTCACCAAAGGGACTGATAAAGATGGACATGTGTTGGTTAGTCCTTGGAGAAGACACTGGCAGACAAGAGACTGATCTCACCCCTAATGTCTCTATGCCGCATTAGCCTGCCACCGATGTTAAAATCACATAAAAACCCACAGACCAACAGTGGTTGCTTTGGCCCCTTTCCTGCTAGTCTGAGATCTTCTGGGGAAATCAAAATGAAGCAGCTCAGTGTGGACCCTTGAGGAACATGGAGCAGGTGGACTCTGCTCCCCAGGCTGGAAAATCGGCAGTGAGACTCTTCCTAGGACTAAACACACTTACGAAGATAAAGAGATACCATTTTGGGGTGCCTGGGTGGCTCAGTTGGTTAAGCGACTGCCTTCAGCTCAGGTCATGATCCCGGAGACCCGGGATGGAGCCCCACATCGGGCTCCCTGCTCAGCGGGAAGCCTGCTTCTCCCTCTCTCACTCCCCCTGCTTGTGTTCCCTCTCTGGCTGTGTTTCTCTCTGTCAAATAAATAAAATCTTCAAAAAAAAAAAAAAGATAAAGAGATACCATTTAAAAAAAAAGATGTCCGGCAGAGTCATTAACAAGTGCCATACTAACTAATTAGCCACCAAACAATGGGCATCCTAGTAAATCATCATTTTCCAAAGTACATATGAAAATACTGTTTCAGGGGCGCCTGGGTGGCTCAGTCGTTAAGCATCTGCCTTTGGCTCAGGTCATGATGGTGGAGTGCTGGGATTGAGCCCCGCATCAAGCTCCCTACTCAGCAGGAAGCCTGCTTCTCCCTCTCTCATTCCCCATGCTTGTGTTCCCTCGCTAGTTGTATTTCTCTCTGTTAAATAAATAAATAAAATCTTTAAAAATATATAGACATACCGTTTCACAATATCCCACTGCCATTTCCAAATTCATCCTCATCTATCCCAATCCCCCCCACCCTGGCTTCCCTCTCCCACTCGCTGCTTGTACTCTCCAGATGTGTTACAAATAAGAAAGTGATCTGAGTTCTGATACATCTTATTCCCTGCACTGGACCTGACCATCTATAGCCCACCCTGCTTCCCACAGAATCTACAGATGAGAGTGGCGTATGGATGAGGACACCTGAAATTGGAATCGAGCGGCAACAAAAGGGGGTGAGGGGAAGTATATTGTATTATTACTGAGGAAGGGCGCTCAAACCAGAGGTAAGAAGAAGTGTGAGGGGCAATGATGGATGAGGTTTTGATTCTGGGACACTGTCCTCTTTGCATGTGAGTGGGTCCGTCTACGCATTTAAATTAAAAGCCCTTCGCAGCTGATTCCGGAGTGTGTACTCCTTTGCAGCTTGTGATACCCCGTACTGTATCTTGCAGATAACAGATGTTGAATTAATATTTTCTTTATTCGAACATTTTACACGGGGAACAAATGCCATCTGGGTAAGAATATAATGGGATGCCAGAAATGAAAGAACAATGCTAATAAACATGCATTTACTGCATTGCTAATCTGTCATCCACTGCTATCTATTGCCATGGGCATTACACAAAACATAAGACATCATCTTTGCTTTTCAGGAACTCAAAAGGCAGACAAGTTACTTCTTAGGAGCTAGCTGGTGGTCTAGGGTAGACCTCCTTTTGAAAATTTTTATTAAGTCATTCCTATGCCCGACATGGGGCTCCAACTCACAACCACAATATCAAGAGTTGCATGCTCTACCGAGCCAGACAGCTGCCCCTTAAAATTAATATTATAATTAGCTTAGGGTGCTTACCTCAGGCATTTCTGCTATGATTTATACATCCCAAAGTTGTGATGGTCAAATAAGATCTTCAAATTGACCAAAAAAGGGAACGCAGACAACCCGGGGTGAATTAAAGATCTAAGTGGAAGCTTGGGGAACAAAGCTACAATAATCTGTGCTCCTTCTCCACTCTGAACCTCCTTACATTAGGGAGATCCGAAATCCTTCTAAATATGGTGATTATACTTACAAAGTGGTGCTGTGTACTGCTACTACTGCTTCATTTTTAATGGAAGCAAGCATTAAGACTGTTAGATGATCAGAGCCCCCACCATGGAGTGGGGTTATGAATTACGACTCTGGTGGGGCTTGCATCCGTTCACTCACACCGGTCGCTGTGCGGTCACTCACCCATGTGTTTGTACGTCACAGCCCCTGACATGACATCTCCTTGGGAGAACTGATCCACTGCGACTCCAGCTTTCCTCACTACCCCATGCTGAGGCTCTCGAGTAATCACAAACATCAATTTCAAGTCATCACTGTCCACATCAGTAGCAAAAATGTATTCAGAGGTGATGGTCACCTCTTCGCCCTCTGAGCAATGCATCATGGGGATGAGGTCAGCCTTCAGAATTGGTGGCTCATCATTTACAGGGAATACCTAGGGGGAAAAAGAAACGCATGTTTTCAAGACAAAAGAAAGCAGTGACAAATTGCCTAGCTCAGAGTCAGAATGACAGGCATTTTCCATCTTCCAGACACAAGAAACAATTGCCATGGAATCTGGCCATATCTTTTCCCCATATGAACCATCTTGTAAGAAATGGCCAACATGAGAGACATTGAGGCAGGAACGAAAGCGTATGGTTATGGTTTGGGACTCAAAGCTCTCATTTGTTTCTAGAGACACAAAATATAAACGTAATACAAAGCAGTCTTCACTAAAGTCCCTATCCTTCTTCATTAAATTCACACATATTCCAGAGGAAATCTGGTCCTTGTGGTCCACAATACCTTGTGATGTATTTACATTTACCATATCAGAGTTATTTATATTTCAAATTATTTGGTGATCACAGAGCTATCATCTACCCTCAACTTCCTGCCACCCAAGAAGTTTCTCCAAACTTAAAATCAGCAGCAGCTTATTTTGAACGTTCTGAGTTAACTCGGAAATTCCGTAATCATTAAATCAATCCCAGGCTTCAATTTGACAAAACATTTTTCTCTCATTGTCATGACAATAAAGCTCTAATGTAGGGAGGAAAAGAAGAACAATATGAGTCCACTCTGGCTTTCTGAATCTAACAGAATGAGACAGATACTTGAAAAGGCAAGTCTATTATTGTTTTTTAATTTTTAAAAAAGATTTATGTATTTATTTATTTGAGAGAGAGAGAGAGAGAGAGAGAATATGTACAAGCACAGGGATGGGGCAGAAGGAGAGGGAATCTCAAGCAGACTTCACACAGAGTATGCAGCCCTACCTAGCGCTCAATCTCATGACCCTGAGATCAGGACCTGAGCTGAAATCAAGAGTGGGGGGCTGAGCCAACTGAGCCACCCAGGCACCCCAAAAAGGCAAGTCTTTTAAATCGGAATAAAGGATTTTCTGTCTCTGAGTTCACAGTTGCAACTTGAGGTTTGTGCTGCACATTTAGTTATTCAGTCTGGCCTGTGGATACTCTCAACCCCACATTTCCTGCCCCCTCACTTCAGCCATGGGGATATTTTTAAAATGTGGCTTTTAGGGCACCCAGGTGGCTCAGTCAGTTGGGAAGCTGCCTTCAGCTCAGGTCATGATCCCAGGGTTCCGGGATCGAGTCCCACATCAGGCTCCCTGCTCTATGGGAAGATGGCTTCTCCCTCTCCCACTCCTCCTGCTTCTGTTCCCTCTCTTGCTGTCTCTCTGTCAGATAAATAAATAAAATCTTTAAAAAAAAATAATTTAAAAAAAAATGTGGCTTTCATCAAGTCACAGCCTTATGGGGACCTTCAGGGGCTTCCTAGCTCTGCTCGAAGGGTGTTTTAGGCCTTGTTTCATGCAAGAGGGTGTCTCTACCACCTCACTGCCTCTTCACCGGAAGACACTGAGTTCCTCCCCTGTCCGGTCTTTGCACCATCTCTGCACGCTCTCTCTCCCCCGTGGCCCCATAGGCTCAGCCTCAGTTCCCGGCTCAGCTACCCTCTCCTTCAGATTACATGTGGATTCTTCAGGGAAAACTTCTTTGACAACTCAGACTCACTTAGGGACGTCTACCATTCACTCTCCTTTAGCACCCCATTTGTTTGTAGAACACAGTCACATTTTAACTAATCAATCATTTCAGCGATGATCTGTTTAATGTCTGCCATCACCCCCTATCATTTCTAACAGAACAGAGACTTTCTCTGTTGCGCTCATCATCATATCCCAAGCATCTAGCATGGGAGCTGGCCTAGAGAAGGTACTTTTTAAATACCTATGGATTAAACAAATGAAGAAAAGTGAATATGAATATATGATGTGGACACCTGCGATTTAAACAGGCTAACAACTCTACAACAAACATACATGAAACTATTTTCATATCTTCCCGTAAAGGGTAGAAGGATGGGGTAATAGAAACTCAGATTTATTTATTTAATCAAAGGTTTAAAAATATGCAATCTATTCAATTTCTACTGGATAATTACAAAATAATATCTTTGTTCAATTCCTTTGAGTGGATTCACTAAAGACCTTCTTTATTACTGTTCTTGATTCTGTCTAATGAATGTCACTAATACATCCATGATGGCCACCTTACAAAATACAAAATAGCCTCAGCTTTCAAATAAAAAATAAAGTCCAAAAGCAACAAAATTTAAAACATTCTTCAAGTCAACAAAATTTAAAACATTCTTCCCAGGTAGAAAACAATCACACATTTAAAATTACCTGTACTTCTGATTGGCTTCCAAAGGCCATGCCCTTTTTTCTAAAAAGTAACAATAAACAGACTGTTACAACAGACTGTTGTTACTAAAATGTAACAATAAACAGACTGTCAAATGGAAGATTTGGGGCAAGTCATGGAAACTTCCTGAACCAAAGTTTTCTTGCCTATAAAATGGAGATAATTTCTTTCCCTTATCACTGCCCTGTGCCAGTGATAATTTCTTCTAATTCTTAAAAATACTAGATAGATGTAATCATTCTTAATTATTAACCATAAAAATATCATCCAAACACATTACCACTACTTATAATTGCATATCACAGACAGCTGACAAAATTCAAACAGAAATAGAATGTGTTAGATAAAAGAGGAACATAATTCTTTCTGTAGACCTTCTGTTGTCACTAACTATAAATACCTACAAATCCTATGACTTTTTTTTAAAGATTTTGTTTATTTATGTGACAGAGAGAAACACAGCTAGAAAGGGAACACAAGCAGGGGGAGTGAGAGAGGAAGAAGCAGGCTTCCCACCGAGCAGGGAGCCTGATGCGGGGCTCGATCCCAGAACTCTGGGATCATGACCTGAGCCAAAGGCAGTTGCTTAACCAACTGAGCCACCCAGGCGCCCCTCCTATGACTTTTGTTTACAAACTTAAGCGGTCACAGAACAGAGAAACTCAGGGGTTCCCATCAATCTTTACGTGCAGATTTTTTCATCATTTGTCAAAGGGGGAATATCATCATTTCATAGATGATGAAATAGATCTCATAAATAGATCTCAGAAAGGAGTTTATAGGACAGGAATTCATAAAGGGGCACCACACACATAAAGACATGGCTTCTTCCACACAAGAGGGAAAAACCCAGTGATGTTAGTTGTTTAATAAATATTTCCAAGTGTTACAGCTCAAAAATATTAGAATCAATTCATACACAGAGCCAATTGGTTTTTAAATTAAGTATCTGGGTTTGATGACCAAGTGGTTTAATCTTTAAATGGATTAGAAAGAGAAGGCAACATGCCCACTTCACTGATATAACTTTGCTATCTATTACCTGTCCTGAGACATGCAGACATAACTAGGTATGCTCTTGTCTGGAGTCCATAAGTTTCAAGTTTTATCAGAAACTCTTAAGAGGCTTCCAAACCCAGGGCCTGACTGGCTCAGTCGGCTGGGCATCTGACTCTTGATTTTTGACTCAGGTCATGATCATTGGGTTGTGGGATCAAGCCCTGCATCAGGCTCTGCACTGAGTGTGGAGCCTGCTTAAGATTCTCTCCATCTCTCTGCCCATCCCCGCTCCCTTATGTGCTGTCTCTCCTTCTCTCAGAAAGAAAAAAAGTTTTCCAAACCAGATGCTTTGTTTCTATATGAACAAGGGAAGAAATTTTCTACCCACCTCAACATGTAGAACAAATTCTGCTGAATTTGTGCCATCTGTGACCTCCAAGAATATGTCATCCTGAAGTCTCTCAGATCCATCATGCTGATACCTGCAGGGATAATATTTGCCGCTAACCCCTCAAGGCCCCTGTGACAGCAGGAGATGTGTGACACAAAAGCTCTTCCATGGCTTTGACCACATGGCCAATAAATGAATAACAACAAACATAATCATGAGTCACATGCCTAACTACGCAAGTGTCCCTGAATGTAAAAATTTGCTCCACCCTGGAAAAATGTGTTGTATGCATTCATGATTTGTCCCCCACTCCAAAATTAGCCCTTCAAGTTGCCACAGTGGCAATGGGAACCCGTTGGTGTAGTTCCGCTTACTTACATAAGATAAGGCTCGGGCTAGGAGTTACTGAGACAGATAGTAGGTAAAAGGGAGACACCCCAAATCTTTTTTTGTTTTTGTTTTTGTTTTTTGTTTTTTATTTCCAGTGTTTCAAGATTCATTCCCCATTCCCCACACCCAGTGCTCCCCGCTTTAGGTGTCCCCAGTACCCACCACCAGGCTCTCCC
>PITA01030418.1:0-16544 GCA_004023965.1 Spilogale gracilis | reverse complement strand
CGCCCAGGTTTACCCTCGTGGGCAAAGCTCAGACATGCGGGTGAGGAAGGCGGAGGGGGCATGCATGTGGTCGTCCTGTTGGGACAGCTGCCGCTGGGGCCACGCTGGCGCCCCAGGCCCCACGGGCCCGCGTTCCTGGGTGCAGGCTGAGTGAGAGATGTCGCTGTAGGGGACTGGGTGAGGGGCTCCTAAGTCCCCAGTTTTCTGCGACATCGTGGTTTGGGGCCCTCCAGCTAGTCCTGGAGTGACCGGCGAGTGGGCCTCCTGCAGACTCCACATGGCAGAGATGGGGCGGGGTTCAGCTGCTCTGGGGACGGGGAGACTTTCTGCTCCCAGGTTCACATTCTGGGACGGCGAGGAAGGGCTGGTCTGGGGGCAGCCTCCCTGCTCGGTCCCCCCAGAGTGTACCTCAGACCATACAGCACTCTCCTGGCCGGTCCCTGCTCCCTGTGCCCCCATCCCGACCTTTCCTCACGGGCCGAGATCCGGGGTGGGCCCTGGGCCTCCGCGGGGTTGGTGTGCCGGGAGGGAGGGCGGCCCCTCTGGGAGGTCCCGCAGGGCGGGCCGCTCCGCCCGTCACCCGCTCCCACCCGTGACCGGCACAGACGCAGCGGGTTCTCACAAAAGGTAATTCAACAAGCTCTGGACAGAATCCCGAAATTTGCTTACAAGGACCTCTGTGTATAGAGCTTCCCTCTCCTCTCTGGGGTCGGTCAGCCATCCATACACTTTCAAGAGTTTATAACTCTATTATTAAATTTAAACTTGGCTGCGGTTTTAATTCAGAGTGAAAACGGGATTCTACGGGGGCTCGCGGAATGCGATTTCGGGCGGCCGCCAGCAAGTGTGTCTCCGGCGGCCCCGCCCCTGGAGGCGGCCCAGGTGGGTCCCGCAGCCCCCGACCACGGGCTTTCCGGAGCCCCTCGCCCAGCGGGGCTCCAGGCGCTTCTCCCACTCGGGCGTCTGCTGCCCCGGGCCGCCGGGAGACCCGATGAGCCCAAGTGTGGTAGCGGCCACTCCGGGGGTTCCAGCCGGCACACGGCTGGCTTTCCTCTGCTTTGAAGAGGCTGCCCTGCTCGCAGCGCTGTGGCCGGGAGCCGGGAGGCGGTCACGCCCAGCTGGCCAGGGACTGGGGCGGCTCGCGGGCTGCAGACCCAGCCTGGACGTGCGCCGAGCTCGCTGGGAGAGCGTCTGTCTCTCTAAGGCAGAGGTGCCCTCACGTTCTCACTGTCTCTACAGGGCAAAGCCAGGGCGCAGGCCAGGCTCGGACTCAGCACCGGGGTGTGTGAGGCCCTCCGATCGGATTCCTCCTTCCTTCTGCTTCTGGGGTGACTAGGGAACACTGTGTCTGTTCTAAGTGCCGGCCCACGTCTGCGCTCCCCCAGGAGAACAACTTCCTGCCGCTCGCCGTGGCCTGGGGTGGCCAGGGAGGCCCGCGGGCAGCAGCGAGGGGGCCTGGCCCCACAGACGGCAGGGTTCCCCGGCCCCGGCCCCAGGCCATGCTGATGAGAAGCGGGTCCTCCAGCTCAGGTCCTGCAGGAACAGCCTGGGCTGTGAGCCTCAGAGCAGGAGGACGGGGTGTGGAGGGACGGGCTCCCGGCCGCCAGTAGGTGGTGTTCCCGGCCTGCTTTCCAGGCGCCGCCGCCGTCCGCCCCGCTCCTCCGGGCAAGCTGGGCACATCTGGAAATGTTTGATTTGATACAGTGTCGCTTTACATTGCAGAAATGAGCGTAAGCGGTTTTTTGACCCACCAAGTGAGAAATGTGATCTGGGTTTTACTGCCGACCCTTTAAATAAAAAACAGATCGCTTATTAAACCATTATCTATCGGGGGAGGGGGGGCAGAGTGGACCCCGACGGGCACACACGGAAGTGGATGTGGCCCCGTCTCCTGGCGAGGTGGGGGGGGACAGTCCACCGGCCTGCTCTTCTCCAACGAGGGACGAGGAAGGGGACCGGCACCCGCCGCCTGCCCGGCCCGCCCCTCGGCCAGCCACGGGGGAGGCTTGTCACTTTCCTTGTCCAGTGGAGGTGTCACCGCCCTGCTCAGGGGACCCTGACGTTGGTGCTCCCGTCACGGGGACTGGGCAGACTGACCAGGGCCGGGGGCTCCCACCTGGCCGTGGCTGGAGGTTCCCCGGGGCTCTGCCCACTGCCGAAATGCCCGTGGAGGCCCGGCGTTCCTGCTCCCTGTGACCTTAGCCCCGGAGCGCTTGGTCTGGGGGGACAGCCGTGTCTGCCAAAGTCCTGGGCCCCTTCCTGGTGGCAGGGACATATTTCTGGGGGGGGAGACTGCCCCCCCGTGGCCTCCTGGCTCCGTCCTGGGGGTCCCGGCTCCCTGAGAGCCAGAGGCGGGCAGTTGGCCCCTCCCTCCGTGGGGCGGCTCCCACGTTGAGCTGGTCACCTGATGCGCTGGGCCTCATTTTCTCCTTTTACACCACACTCCAAAGCGGCGTTCTTCTCTCACCGCCCGTTCCCTGCAGGATTTTCCGTAAATGTGTCTCGATCCTGGCTCTGCACACGTCCTTAGTCAGTGGCCCAGGGGCCACGTGCAGTCGTCCCGGGGCACACGTCAGGCAGAGCCCCCACCTGTGGGACCCGGGGTTCTCCCGAGCTGGAGCCAGAGGTGACGTGCATGAGGCGGTCAGGGTAACCAGGCCAGGGACAGAGTCGGGTGACACGGAGAGGGCAGGGTGGGGGCGCCGTTCAGGAGCACAGAGCAAGTGGGTGGGAGAAGACGGGTCCCAGGACACAGATGACAAAGGGAGGTGTGGTGGTGAGGCCGTCTGGGACAAGTTCTGAGGACAGAGGGCTCTGGAAACATGGAGGGGACGGGGACAAGCTGGCCCAGCACAGCCCTGGGGTTGGCTCTGTGTCCTCCATGGCCCGAAGCCTGAGCACGAGTTCTGCTGTGCTCGACTATTAGGGGGACAGGTGGAGGTGACCCTGTCCCAGGCAGCGGCACGCCGGGGGCTCACCGAGAGGCCGGGTGACCCCAGGACTGGGCAGCTTGGCCGGGGGTGTGTGACTGCTTCTCGGAGCTGGCTCCTCCCGTCCAGCAAAGCTCTGTGGGGGTGCTGAGCCCGGAGCTCGTGGAGTCTTGGAGATGCGGAAGGAGCCCACAGCCCTGATCACCCCTCTTAACACTGGGGACAACTGGTGACCACCCGGCCTGGCTGTCTGGCCCGTTTTCAGGCCGGGCTGGCTGGGTCTCGGTGCTGGTGTTGGGGGTCCAGATGTGAAGGGTCAGTAAGAGGCAGCTGGGCGGGAGGGGAAGTAGGCCAAGGGGTGCCGGAGACTCTGGTGTGGGGCACCATGAGCAGCGGGGGGCTGGCCTCAAGCGGCCTCTGCAGGGGTTTCTGGAGTTTCCATGTGGGATGTGAGTGGCATGGCTAGCATCCACAGTGTGGGGGGGTTGGTACCCCATGGTGACGCTGAAGGAAAGGAGGCCCAGAGAGGGTCAGTGACTGTCCCAGGGTCACACAACCAGAAAGGGACAATCTAAGACAGGATCTGAGGGCTCGGGTGCCCCGGGTCAGGGGTTGAGTCCCACCCCAAATAGGCATGGCAGTGGGGCAGCTGGGGCAGCGGGGAGGAAGTGGCCTCCCCATCAGTGACCGTGGCCACAAGCTCAGGCCCCTGCAGCCCTCCATCGGGGGGTCTTCAGCTCGATGGCACCTGCCTCGGTTGGCCACCAACTTCCCCGATACGGCCTGCTGCCCACGGCGGGTTGGCAGGGGCAGATTTATCTCCGCTGTCACGCCTGGTAGAAATATGGCCCTACCGAGTCCCTGCAGTTACCGTGATAGCCGTGGTGGGGACACACATGATGTATGTGGCCAGACGCACCGTGGTCCCCACTCGGCAGACCTCACTGGGCTGCTCTCGACCTTGGACGGCCCGTGACCGTGGTAGGGACTCTGAGGGCAGGTGGGGGTGTCAGGTTCTCCCACACAAGTGGGGGCCGCCTCTCGGGGAGCCCCGGGGAGCTGGAACATGGGGCCTCCAGGGGGCAGCCCGATCACGGGGGCTGCAAGGCACTCAGTTGGGTCCCTGGGCTCCTGGTGGCTGAGGTCTGGATTTGAGTCAAGACAGGGGTTCCCCCTCCTGTCCTCCTTCCGGATGCCCCCTTGCTCCTCTGGCCCATTATTTCTGATCACATGTCTGACCCCCCCATCCAGGCTGGGGCTCTAGCGGGGCAGCCTGGTCCTCCCGTCGTCCTCTCCAAGCTGGCTCCCAGACACCCAGCTGCTCTCCAGAAGGCTTGCGTTGTGTTCTCTGCTAATGGGCTTCGTCCACATTCATTCTGGAGCCCTGGGATCCTCTGGGTCCTTGATGGCCATGACCACCGTCCAGGTCCTTGGGGTTCTGCCTGTGGGCCTCTTACATTGAAGGGTAGCCAACGAGGCTTCCTCCTCCCCACGAACACACGTGCTGCTGCCCACGCGTCTCTTGCTGGCGGGGATGGTGGGCGTTGGCCCGGCTGTGCCCTCCTGTGTCGGCTTCTTCCTCTGACGGCTGTGGCCGGGCTGGGATCCACAGCCGGTCAGGGGTTCCTGGGCTCCCTGGGGCATATAATCCCAGCAAAGCCTGGGTGGGAATGCACCGAATGGCTCTCTGCAGAATAGAGCTGGCTGCCCGGGGAGCCTGGAGCCCACGTGGCCGGGGTTGGGTGAGCTCACAGGGGGCCGCGTTGAGCGCTCAGCTGGGCACTGGGGGGTGTGGGAGAAGTCCCACCTCGCCCAGCAGGCCCCTCTGTGCTTTCGGTGTCCCTGCAGGACTTAGGGGGAGGGGAGCTAGCCAGCGGTGGCCTGAGGCAGGCAGCCTGTCCCCGGGGGCTCCGGAATCCCTACTGGCTGCCAGGGTGGGAAGAGGCCGGGTGGGGGGCGGCCGGAGCCCCGCCGGAAGAGCTGGGGGGCCGGCACCTGAACTCTGCCGGGCGCGGGGCGGAGGGGAGGGTGGGGGGTCGCCAGGGAGGTGGAGTGACCCCTGTCCACGGAGCAGTGGGGGCGCTCACATACAAGGAGACTCCAGGTGTTTCTCCCCCTCTCCTCCCCCGCCGTGGCCCCTGGGGGATGGGGAAGCACCTGCTGTGGCCTTGAGGTCCAGGGGGGCACAGGCACAGAAGGACGACTGAGCCACGGGGCAGCCCCCAGGGCCCCAGGGACCCCACGGTGGAGCTGCCCCCTCAGGCTCTGGGGGTGAACAGAACCTGCCATGGCGGGTGAAGCAAGGAAGGGTGTCCAGGGCAGACGGAACAGCCTCTGTGAAGGTGTAGGGGCAAGAGTGGCCGTCCTTGCATAACATCCTGACGCCAGGCTGAGGTCGGGGGTGGGCCAGCCGAGCTGTGAGCTGGGGTGGGGGGCTGGATGCTGCCCCCGAGGCCAGACGCTCACACTGGCTGAATCACCAGCTGCTCAGGCCTGGCCCCCTCTTGCCTGGGAGACCCTCTCCAGGGGGACCCAGAGAGGCAGTGACAGGATGTACGCCTTCACCAGGATATCCTGAGGCTACAGCAGGAGCCGAATAAGTGCTTCCTAGAGACATGAACAGAACAGGATAAGGGGGCCACGTGACCTCCTCAGCGCCCCGGGCAGATTCCCGAAGCTGCATCTCTAGGGCACCAAGGCCCAGGTCCTGGTTCAGTGCACGCGAACGCAGACACACGCACACCTGTGCTACTGGGCGTGCACATCAGCCGTGAGGGCGCACACTTTCTACGCTTGGGGGAGCACACGCTGTCCTGGCAGACCCCAGTGGGTGCTCGCGCGGGCACCCACGCTCACACTCGTGTGAGCACAGCACTCACGACACACGTCTGTGCACACGGCACACTTGCCACTCTACCTGTGTGTACATACACATGAGGGCGCGCACATTCATATGACTGTGTGAGCAACACCGATGTGCACAGTAATGCGGACACATGCATCCACACACGTGTGCATGCACACAATCACACAAGCCCCTCGTGTGCACACACACCCACACTCACGTGAGCGCACACACTCACACATGACCCCACGCACACACACACTCACACACACGTGTGTGCCCCTGCCCAGTCTAGAAGTACATGCACTCGTGCATGCACACTGTGCAAACCCAGGGAGGCTTGGCGCGTGCAGCGCATACCCTCCCCTTCCCGGTGCCTGTCTTACGGCCCTGCCGCCCTGTCCTGCCTCCAGCCGCTGTGGCCGGCCCGAACTCAGGCATGTATTCAGGAGAGATCGTTCTCGTGGGAACACTGTCTGTCTGCATGGAGAGAGGCCGCCTCCAGAGGGTGAGCGGGCAGTCCTCGAGGGGGGAAAACAGAAGAGATGAAGCTATTTCAGTGGCGAGAGCCCAGGAGGGGCGCGGGCTGCGGGAACACCACCAGGAAGTCTGCACGAAGACCTGGCCGGCGCTTGTGTCCAGGAGGGAGGCGGGGTGTTGCAGGCAGCGGCCAGGCAGGGGCCAGACCCGGCAGGAAGCAAGGACACCCACCCTCTCGGGCCTCCCCTCCAGTATCTGGGGAGCAGGGTGGGAAAGTAGGTGATGGGGAGGGAGCCAAGGGTCTGCAGGGGAGCTGTGGCTGGACAGCGGGGCCATCTGCAGAGGCCCAGGCACGCGTGGCCAGTCCCACCACCTGGGCCTGAGAAGCAGAGTCTCGTGGGGAAACCCTGGGCGCCCCAGCTGGGCGGGGCCTGCAGACTCAGTGGCCATTGTCAGGGAGGCCCTCTCTAGCCCGGGCTAAGCATGAGCCAGGCCCAGCGACCAGGGGCTCTGGGACACCCAGCAGGGACCCGGCCTCAGGGGAGGTCTGTGCTAACCACATCATTGGCCCGACTTCTTCCTGCTGCGGCCGTGAGCCCAGGACCTGGGATGCGCTGACCAGTGCTGGGCTTCTCTTGGCCAGCCGGAGTGGACAAGCCTCAGGAGAGGGTTCCCCTAGCCCCCTGCTGTCTCCCCAGCTTGGCCCACCGCCTTCGCCCAGGAAGAGTTTGTTGAATGAAAGCAGCAAGAACGACGTGTCTTCATCCCTTGTGTGTGGAACTGCCCACCAAGTCCTGGAGGGCAGAGCGAAGCCCGGGGTTTGCAGGGACACGACCTCACAGAGCACCGAGCTCCCTCGACACGCTGGGGCTGCAGAGCTAGGCCGGGGGCACGGCGTGGCCTTTTCATACCCCATCTCACCGAGGGGCCCCGAGAGCCCGTGGGGGCTGCGTGGGACCCACTACGCTCCGCCCGCAGGGGTGAGGGCAGGCCTGCCGCGGAGGACCAGGACGGCGTGGGCGCCTCCCCCAGATGCACATCCTGTCCTCCGCGGTCCGCAGCCCTGGGTTTCATTACCCCCGAGCCCCCCAGCCCCGGAAAACATCCCAAACGTAACCCACCCTTGAGTGTGATCATATCGAGCTAAACACATGCTTCCTTCATCTGGTTTCCATACTTCCCAGCTGTGTGGACGTGCGCGGGAGTCAGGTGGACGAGGTCCGGACACAGAAGCTGGTCGGCGCCGTCCAGCCTGACCCTCGTCCGGCCACCGCGGAGGGCAGCCAGCGGGGCCGTGGCGGAGGGTCAGCCCAGGGCACCTGCTGTCCTCTGCAAGCCCATCTCTCTGGCTCTGTGTGCTTTTGACTTGGGACCACATCTCCTGCTGGTCTGAAGGGGGCCTCCCCGAGAGCCTGGGTCGCAGACCCCTGTCGCCCCAGAGGAAGGGGACACCTCGGGTCTGTCACGGGCGGGTACGCCACAGCCTGCGGCCGTCCCCCCCGTCCACCGTGGGCACCTTGATTTACTGTCCCTGGCCCTTTAACGGCCTCCTCTGGGCGCGGGCTGCGAGCCCCTCCCCGGCCGGAGCTGCCCCGTGCGGCTGAGCTGGGAAAATCTATTACCGCCAAGTCATTAATCTGGGACTGCCGCCGCGGGCGCTCGGGGCCCTCTGTTTAATGGGCTGCTTCCTGAGCTCCGGAGCCGTGCCGCTCGCCTCCCTTGATCAGCTTTGTTTAATTATCAAAATATTTGATGCAGAAAATTGACATTAGTTCTAAGGTTCTGCCCTGCTCCCCCCGCCCGGCTCCTGGTGACATTGAGGCCCTCCGCAGCGGCGCCCTCACCTCAACATAGCGAGTGGGCTGCCCAGCCTGCGCTTGGCCCGGTGGACACGGGCAGCTGACAGCCCAGCCCAGTGCGTGGCCGTGGGGCCGTCGGGGACCCCACTGGGGCCCCGACCCGGGCGCTGGAGGCC
Organism: Spilogale gracilis; assembly: GCA_004023965.1. Taxonomy (NCBI): domain Eukaryota; kingdom Metazoa; phylum Chordata; class Mammalia; order Carnivora; family Mephitidae; genus Spilogale; species Spilogale gracilis. The sequence continues at coordinate 8,314 of PITA01030418.1, read as the reverse complement.
TCGGCTGCTCCCCGCAGGTCTCCCTGTCTCTCTGCTGTCCCAGGGCCACTCCCATGGTCCAGGGCAGCCACGGCAGCGGCGGGAGCCAGGCCATGGCTTGGCTGAGCCTCCGCAGGCACTCCTGAGCCTCTCTGACCACAGCTCCTGAGCCAGGGCGCTGCCCAGGCTGCTCCTGGCCGTGGGCAGCGCTGGGCTCCCAGCTTGGGGAAGATAGTAGCGCTGGGAGCCAGCCCCGTATCCTGCTGTCTTGTCTGGCTATTGTCAGGACCTCATGCACCTGCAGAATCCCCAGGGGACCCTCTCGGGCAGGGGCCAGGCTGCTGCAGATAGCCGAGCCCCTCCTTGTGGGACAGGACGGGCCCCTTCGGCCAGCGGCGCTGCCGATGGCGGAGTCCAGGCAGCGCAGACCCGGGGACCCGGCTTTGCTGTCCTGCACCTTCCAGGCTCAGGCTCCTCCCTTCGGTACGTGAGCCTAGGCCCGGAAGTTAGTCCTTTGCATTCTGGTCCACAGTGGGGGCTGCTCATCGGGCAGCTTTGAGCTGGTCTTGGGACTCCGCGTGTGCACGCGTGTGTGTGCATGTGTCCCGCGTGCACCCACTCAGGGGAGCTCCGTGCATCCTAGACACACGCTCCTAAGGTGCACACGTGTGCCCATCACACGCAGCTTACGTCCGGAAGGCTGCCCCTGGACCTGGGGCCATCCGCCCAGGGGGTCCATCTTTGCTCCCAGAGCTTGTGGTCGGACACGGCTTCCTGGTCCCCATGACCAAGGGCGGGCAGTGGGAGCCGTGCTGGGCTCTGGCGCAGGAGGCTGGCACCCAAACACACCTGGAGAGGAATCTCACTCCAGCCCCACACAGCAGGTCGGCAGACCCAAAACTCATTTATTTGCTCGTGGTCCCTCCGTCTTGGGCGCGCTGGTCGGCCTTCGTCCTCAAATGGGCTTATTTTTAGATGTCAGAGAATTTTCAAAACAGAAAGTAGTTTCAAGCTTGAGAAGAGGCCATTATGGAAAACAAATAGCGCTCGAGCTCGGACTCGTGGGTTTTGCTTGCAGTCAGGGTCCCCCAGCGAGGGACGGGACACGGGGAGGTCTGGGCTCAGGGGGCCGGAGAGGGGCTGTGGGTCCAGCGGCACCTGCAGGAGAAGTGACATAAGGGACACATGTGAAGGTCGGCAGCCCCTGGGAAGTGGGGGCGGCTGCACTGTAGGCATTGGGGCCCCCGGGAAAGTGCACACACTGGGGCATCCGTGAGTCCTGGCGTGGACGTCGCCGTCCCCTTCCAGGAGCTCAGACTGACGCTGTCCGATTCCTGTCCTGCGTCAGCCGCTGGCACCCCTGCGCGTCTCCCGTGACGAGTGACAGCCAGTCTTCGCCTGTGCCGTGCGTCGCGTTGCCGCCGCTGCCGGGCTGAGAATGGAGGCCACGTCTGCCCAACCCCCAACACGTGAGGGTCCCGCCAAAACACAGTGACAGCAAACTGGGGAGCAGGGTCCCAGGATCTGGGAACAGGAGCGATGTGGGTCTGTCTCAGCATTGGGTGGACAGTTTTTAGTGGAAACAATTCCACGGGTATTTGCTGATTTCTGTGTGGGGGTGGGGGGCTGCTGTGTGGCTGTGGTGGGGGGCTTTGGGGAATTCCCAGCGTAGGGATGAATCTGCCCCGGGCCACACAGCGGTGCACGGGGAGGCCTGGGACTGTCCTGAGCAGCCGCGGGCACGGCCGAGGGTATGAAGTGCCCCGGACTGGGCCTCCAGACGACAGAGGTGGACTCCCTCCCAGTCCACAGGCCAGGAGCCCGACACCAGATGCCGGTCCCTCTGGAGGCTCAGGGGGGCCCCTTCCCGCCTTGCCCCAGCTCCTGGGGGCTCCAGGTGTCCCTTCGACCTCTGCTCCGCGGGTAGGTGGCTGCCTTCCTCCAGGGTCCCGAGGCTGGATGAGGGCCCATCCTAAATCCAGAATGATTTCATCTTGAGGTCCTTAACGAACTACACCTGTGAGACCCTATTCCCAAATAAGAGCTCATCCTAGACTTCGGAGCAGACACGAGTCTGGGGAACCCCAGTTAAGCCACTACTCTGCGGGAAGTACTTTCCTTGTTTTCCTGGAAGAGCCAGCTGAGGAACGCAGTTTGGGTGACGGACAGGGGAGCCACGGGTTTCCCCGCAAAGAAAGACGGCAGCGAGGGCTGTGCTGAGGGCGATCCCCAGGAGTCGAGCACCGCCGGCTGGCATAGGGGTTCGCACCCGGCACCTATGACTGAGACACAAACATGCTCGCTCGGAGGCCACTGTCTTCAGTCCTGGTGGAACCGGGTGGGGGGTAAATGAGCAAACTAATAAATAACCACGGTAGCCATCTGCCACCCCCCTCCCGGCCCAGCGGTCTTTGATCTCATTATTTTGGACACGCTCGGAGGCCGTGGGCATGTGACCTTTGTGAGCGCTCATGGAGACCTCTGCATTTTCCCAGCAAAGCCGAGTCTGCTCGCTGGGTCCGGGCATCTCGGTGGGTATAGGGGGGCCTGCGTTTCCACACACAGGGAGCCCGCCCCCTCCTTCGGACTCGGGAGCGACAGCTTCCCTCCTGGGAGCAGGGCACGGCCCTGGGCAGGGCGGGCGTCTCCAGAAAGGCATCGGGGCATGTGAGAGGCGGTGCTCGTGTGCCCCTGGGAGGGACGGCGTCCGTGGCCATCGCGGGGAGGGCTGGCGCTCGGGGCCCCGCCGCCCTGGCCGCCCGGGCACTCGGGGGTTAAGCCTCCGCGCACATCAGCGCTGGGCCCCGGGCGATCGTTTCCAGATATATTTGTTTATGGTCAGAAGTTGTCACAGACCAGGGCTGCGGGGACCTTGACTGTTCCCTGACACTCACAATTACTGCCGCCCCCGGGGACTCATTTTCTGCGTGGCCACCTGCTGACCTGGCCCGTTCTGTCCCCGTAAGCCCTGAGCTGTCTCCTTGCCATCAGACGGGGGCGGGCGGCTTGGAGCTCCCACCGCGGCACCTGTCCCTAAGGTCCACCTTTCTCCCCATTCCTGGGTGCGGGGCGTGACGGGACGCGCTGGGCCCCCAGACCCCCTTTCCTGGTTGGCGTCACCCTGATGTGGAGCCTTCCGATGGGGGGGCTGCGGGTGGGGAGAAGGGGCAGGGGAGGGAGGAGAAGGGTAGAGAAAACGCCAATTTCTTCTGGTCCCTCTTGTTCGGCTATTTCCTGGATGTGACTTATACCCCCCCCACGCACCGCAGCCCCCACCCCTACCACCCCTGCTCCCTGCAGCCCATCGCGCCCACACAGCCGGCCCCCCAGGCTCCCGCTCTGCCATCACCTGCAGGGCCAGCTCGGGGAGGGAGGGCTGCTGGGGCCAGGACGCTCTGCCCTGGGCGGATGGTGGCCTGGCCTCCCTTTGGAATTGACCTCTGTGGTCCTGAGACCGGCGCGGGCCTTGGACCCTGTAGGACTCACTGCCCAGGAGAGCTCCTGCCCTCTCCCCCTTAGGGCTTTAGGAAGTTCATGGACAGAACGCCTCACTCCCCCTGCCTGTGCCGGGGCCAGCCCAGTGCTGGGGGCAAGTGGAGATAGTCTCTGAGGAGTGACACTTGGGGATGGAGGGATCGTCCTCTCCCAGCAAGAGAGCTGGGCCTCAGCCTAACCCTACGGGTGCTCAGACAGGTCCTGTCTGAAAGTGCCCCCTGTCCCCTCCATGGAAGCGGTATTCCACCTGTCCATGGGGAAGCCTCGTTCCCGCACCGTATTGCACTGTGGGGCCCTGGGGAGAAGTGCGTCCCACAGCCTCTGCCCCGGGGGATGAGGTGACCATGTGGGGGGCAGGGGAGTGACCCCCGGCCCCAGGATGCTGGGCTCCAAGCATCCTGGCCGTTCCTTCCACCTCTGACTGTGATGTTTCTTTACCAGAAATGCCCAGCACTTGACCATGACCCTGCCGGTGACCTGCGGGCCAACTCTGAGCCCGGCCCCAGCGTTCCCAATGCTCCTGTGAGGCACCCCCCCCACGGCTCAGGCTGAACTCATCCCTGCCCCAGAGGCCCCTCCTGAGCTCCCTGACCTCCTGTGGCTCCCCCAGCCTCCTGGAGCCCAGAGTGCATGGTGGTCCCCGCTCCTCTCCCCTCTGCTCTCATGTCAGGCAGGCTACTGAGTCAGGATGTTACCCTGTCACTTGTCTCCCGTCCAGCCATCACTGCCGCCGGCCACATGAGGCCCCGTTGTCCAGAGCACGGCTGCCCTCAGACCAGCGGTCTCCCCGTGTCAGCCCTGCTCTGCCCGCCCCAGCCAGACCACTCAGCTGTCCCCTGGCAAGGCCCCTGGGCACAGCTCGGGCGTTGGCCGGCTCCCAGGGCCTCTGGCGGTGGACCCAAGCCCCTGCTGTAGCCTTACTCCTGCTGTGTCCCCCAGGCCTGCTGGCCCAGCCTGGTGGGGGGTGCTGTGGCCCCCGAGGTCCCCACTCTGGGCACCTCCAGCTGGCTGGCTTTTCCACTGTGGCCCACCGCTGCCCCAGAGCCTCTAGCCCCCTTGCGGCCCCCGTGGGAGCGAGGTCCCTTTCCCTGAGTGGGGGGCTGGCCTGCTCCCGCTCTGCTCTGATCATTTGTGAATCCGCTCACAAGCACATAGCAAGCCCTGTGCACTCGGGCTGTTGGGCTCCGTGTCCTGCGTGCTGAGCATAGCCAGCTGCCAGGGCCGTGCCGGGAGTGAGGGAGGCCCCGGGGCCCCGGCCTGGGCACCCCCCCTCCCTGGGCAGGCCAGGGAGGGCTCCAGAGACGAGACAGCATTTCGGGAGCCCTTGGCTGGGGGCAGTGGGAGGACAGCCGTCCCCGAGGAAGGAAGAGCAGGAGTGAAGTCTATGAGCCAGCAGGGGGGCAGCAGGGGGGCCTCGGCCTCTGGGGTGATTTCCCAGTGGGGCTCCACGGAGGGAGCTGGGCTGGGCTCGGAGGCAAGGCCCGCTGGGTCAGCAGAGAGGGCTCTTCCCACTCCCCCCCCAGGGGGTAACGGGGTGCCGGCCTCTGAGAGTCCCAGAGGAAGGGAAGCTGTCATGGGCCTCACCGGTGCCCACCCACACAGCCCACCCTCTGGCTTTGCTTCGCGTCACGCGACGTGTGGGAGTCACTGCGCACTGGGAGGCTTCAAACAACACGTTTCGCATCTCACAGTTCCCAGAGCTCAGGGCTCCGGGGGCGGCTTCGCTGGGGCCTCCACTCTGGTCTCACGGGCTGCCGTGATGGTCTCACGGGCTGTGCTCTCATCCGTGGGCCCGGCTGGGGAGGACTCACTTCCAAGCTCACCGAGGCACCGGCAGCACTCCTTTCTTTGTGGTTATAGGACAGTGGTCCTCATTTTCTTGCTGGCTGTCAACCGGGGGCCCCTGCCAACCGGGGGCCCCTGCCAGCTCGTGGAGGCCCCCCAGAGCCGCCTGCCCCACGGGCCTCTCCCAGCACTGCTGCCCCCTCCCTCCTGTGAGGCCTGCCAGAGACTGGCCGTCTCTCAGGCTCCTGCAAGTCTTTCTTACCTGATGGGACCTGATGGAACTATGCTCGGCTGTGCAGACACGAGGCACATGCTGCGCTTGCATTGTAAGGCCGTGACTCGTGGGGGGGCTGCCCTCGGTGTGCCAGCCACACCCAGCAGCACCCCGATATCAGACTTGGGGAGACACTGCCGGCGCTGTAGCTGTGTGTGGGGGTGGCTGAGGGCCCAGGTGGAGGGGGGCTGGAAGCAGCAGTGACCTACCGGATGGAGACTGGGGAACGGCCCCCACATTCCTGCCTCTCCCCAGATGCCGCATCCCCTGAAGGCAGGCCAGCGCCTGGGACAGTAGGGGCAGTCCTCACATCGGGGTGTTCCGGGGGGAACAGCCATGGTGCCCTGGGGCACAGTCTCCGGGATGGCCCGCGGTTGCCGAGGCCTTGGCTGTGCAGGCAGAGGCCTGGAGCTGGGCAGTGGCTAGAATATTCTCTTGGCCCCCACACTCTGAGGCAGGGTGGGAAGTGTGTGGGGGCCTCCCTGTGCCCCGTGTCAGGGGCGGGGCTCCCTGTTCTCACCCCAGCTTCCTTCTCTGGTCCCAGCCATTTCCTGGGGCTACAAATACCATATGGGTGGGGTTAGGCCACATGGGGGCTCGGAGGGCAGCGGGGCTCAGGTCCCGAGTGTTCTTTGGGCACGGGGGTGGGAGGAAGACATGGTGGGGAGATCCTCTGGGATCCCAAGGCCAGGCAGACAGTGGAGGAGCCCCTCCTGCCTCCCATCCCTGCCCTGATAACAGTGTTGGGGTGAACCCTGGCTCGGTGTGGGTGATGGCGGCTGGAGCCCGCAGAAAGCCCCTGACACCGAGGCTACCCTGGCCGTCAGGGATCTGGGGCTGTGTTAGCCCCCAAACTGGAAATCATGCCCATAGAGGGGCTCTGGAACTGGGCCTGGGTGAGTCCATGCAGAGAGAGATGGCGCGAATCTGGGTCCTGGGGACCCCACAGGAAGAGGTCGGAGATAAGTTCCCAGGCCTGGGTGGGGGCTGGGGGCAAGCTGCAGGAGGCCATGGCCCGGCTCAAATTAGCTGTGAGGTGGCCAGGGAGAAATAAACCCCGGATTTGTGTGTGGAGGTCCCCACTGACCCTGCAGGAGGGGGGCCAGGGCCTGGGGTCCGCAAGGAACCCGGAGTGCCTCGTGCTGTCTTCCGGGGGTTGGGGTGCCTGATGATAAGACCTCATGAGGTTCTGGGCCCAGGGAGCTGGAGGGGCCTGTCCCGGACCCCAGCTGTCTCTCCTTGGACAGTGCCCTTCACAGGGACCTCAGGGTAGCCCTTGGGTGGGGACTTCTGGCTCTTGGTCGAGCCCCCAGCAGCCAGCCCCGCCCAACCCTGTCCCTGCGGTTCTGATTTCTGCTTGTCTCCGGGGGGCCAGCTCCTGTCACGGCGATAGGGCTATTAGCGCGTCAGCGTGAGGCTGGTGGCGGTTCTCTGGTGGGCGGGCGGTGGGCGGCAATGAGCCCAGTGGGGGTCGCAGCTGCCCCGATCTCTCACTGTCCCATTTGGCTGGGATGCTGCAGCCCTGGACTTCGGCGGCACCCCCCGGAGGAGGCCTGCGCCCAGGCGCACCTGCTCCCAGAGGGGAGAGGGCTCACCCCCTAGATGGCTGCCGGGAAGGGCCTTGGTCCTAGAAGCCGACCCGATTCAGCTCCCAACGCAGCCCTCTAAGGCTATGCCACTCGGGCACAACCAGCCCGCCTCTCTGAGCCTCCACGCCCTGAGCTCTGCCACAGCCCCTGGAATCGCACCTGCCTCCTGGCCCCACTGTGAGGAGAGAATCAGAGACTCCACATGCAGCCTCCGTCCAGCCCTAACACACAGAGTGGAGAGTAGATGGTGCTGTTTTCACCACGCGTGGAACCCCCGAGGGTTCCACGGGACACAGTTTGGGAAACGACGTCCAAATATGATTCTGAGGAAAGCAGAGAAGAAATGGCCTCCTGGGTGGGTGGGCCTGGAGCCTCAGGGCTGTGTAGCTGGCAGCGTCTGTGGCCCTGGCAGGAGCGGCCTCTCTCCGTGCATCTGGGGAGCTCCCAAAGGCTCCCGGGGGAAGCAGGTCCTGCTGGCCCTGCCCTGCAGCGGGGACGGTCTCTGCGACAGACTGGGAGCCTCTTCTTAGAGGAGCGTCAGGTCCGTCCTGCAGCCTGGGGGTGCCGGCAGCTGGAGCGGGGGCGCGGGGACCCCAGCCGAGGGGCTGTTCGGTGAGAAGGGTCCCGTGCTGAGTCAGCTGAGCCTCCGTCCAGGCTGTCCTGGGGGCATCGGCACCATGCTGGTTGGTGACTCAGGATCCCCGGGGGCCTTCAGCCAAGGGCAGTGAGCCGGCTCCACGTCAGCCCTGCCGCCACCGAGGCGTGTCTGTCCTTACGGCCCCAGTAGAGGTTCCGATGGCATCAGTAAGGCCATCGAGGCCCACCTGCATCGGCCCCCTTGGGGACCACCGTTTTCTGCTCCCAGTGAGTACCTTCTACTGTGTCCAGGGTCCCCCGTGTGAGGTGACACTGTGGGTGGGATTAATGTACTAAGATGCACTAGGGCTGGCTCACGGGGGGCCAGAGTTAGGGTGGCCTTGAGCAGGGATGGGTGGTGGCGAGGCCTGGGTCTCTAACAGCTGCTGCGTCCAGCAATGGCCAAGTGGCTCTGGGCTCCTCCCGGCCCACACCTGACCCCGGGGCCCTCCTGTACCCTCCCGCCCCCTCCCCTCCCGGCCCGCACCTGACCCCGGGCTCTGCGGCTGCCCTCCTGCACCCTCCCATCCGGCCCGCACCTGACCCCAGGCCCTGT
>PITA01030417.1:0-16567 GCA_004023965.1 Spilogale gracilis | reverse complement strand
CCAAGGATAGGCTGACTCTCCCATTAGGGGTTAATACAGCTGGTAACTTTAAGTTGAAGGCAGTGCTTGTTTATTATTCTGAAAACCCTGGGACTCTTTAGAATTATGTCATCTCTACTCTGCCTGTGCTCTCTGAATTTTTAAATTTTTTTTTTTAACGTAATCTCTACATCCAACCCGGGGCTCAAACTAATGACCCCGAGAGAGATCGAGTCGCATGCTCCTCCGACTTAACCAGCCAGGTGCCCCTGCCTGTGCTCTTTATTTTTATTTTTTTTAATTTAATTTATTTATTTGACAGAGGGAGTCAAAGAGTGTGTGAACAAGCAGGAGGAGCGGCAGACAGAAGGAGGGGGAGAAGCAGGCTCCCCGCTGAGCAGGGAGCCTGATGCAGGGCTAGATCCCGGGATCCTGGAGCAGGACCTGAGCCAAAGGCGGCGCTTAATGACTGAGCCACCCAGGAGCCCCTACCCATGCTCTTTAAATGGAATAACAGGGGCGCCTGGGTGGCTCAGTTGGCTAGGCAACTGCCTTTGGCTGAGGTCATGGTCCCGGAGACCCAGAATCGAGTCCCGCATCGGGCTCCCTGCTTGGCGGGAAGCCTGCTTCTCCCTCTCTCACTCCCCCTGCTTGTGTTCCCTCTCTCCCTGTGTTTCTGTCAATAAATAAAATCTTTTTAAAAAATCTTAAATGGAATAACAAAGCCTGTGCGACAGCGCATCTGACTACAACATGACTTGCTGAACATTTTAAGACCACTGTTGAGATCTACTGCTCAGAAGATTCCTTTCAAAATATGACTATTCTTCGACAATGCGCCTGGTCACCCAAGAACTCTGATGAGGGCATACAATGAGATTAATGTTGTTTTCATACCTAACATAGCACCCATTCTGCAGTCCTTAGATCAAGGGTAATTTTGACTTTCAAGTCTTACTACTTAAGAAATATATTTTGTGGGGCGCCTGGGTGGCTCAGAGGGTTAAGCCTCTGCCTTCGGCTCAGGTCATAATCTCAAGGTCCTGGGATCGAGGCCCGCATCGGGCTCTCTGCTCAGCAGGGAGCCTGATTCCCCCTCTTTCTCTGCCTGCCTCTCTGCCTATTTGTGATCTGTCAAATAAATAAATAAAATCTTTAAAAAAACAAAAGGAAGAAATATATTTTTTTTAAGTAAGATAGCGATGCCTCTGATGGATCTTGGCAAAGTTAATTGAAAACCTTCTAGAGGGGCGCCTGGGTGGCTCAGTCGGTTAAGCATCTGCCTTTGGCTCAGGTCATGATCCCAGGATCCTGGGATCGAGCCCCACAACAGGCTCCCTGCTCGGTGCAGAGTCTCCCTCTCCCTCTGCCTGCCGCGCCCCCTGTTTGTGCTCGCTCTCTCCGTCAAATAAATAAATAAAATCTTAAATTAAATTAAATTAAAATGGTCAAACTATTTGAATAGAAACTGTGAAAAGTATATGTAAGTGGCCAATGAATACATGAAATGACACTCTTCTCAACATCACTCATCACTAGGGAAATGCGAATTGTCAGTGAGAAAAAACCTGGGCAACGACAATGCTGACAACCAGGTGGAGAAATCGGAACTCCGAGCGCGCGGGCGGGAACGCGCCACGGTGCTGTCACTTAAGAAAACAGGTGGCAGTTCTTGGGAGTTCACCACAGGGTCACCAGTGCAACCCAACAATTTCGCTCCTGTGAAGAGATCCAAGGGAACTGGGTGTGCTCACACAAATACACATGTAGCCGTAGTCCTCAGCACTACGGCTTGTAAGAGCCAAAAACAAGAAACAATCTAAATGCCCATCAACCGATGACTGAATGAGCATAATGTGCTATTACCCACACCATGGAGTATTATTCAGCTGTAAAAATGAACTCCAGCACTGGTAACATGCTCCAACAGGTACAGCCTCTGAAAACGTTGCAATAAGGAAAAGAAGCCATGCACACGAGGCCACATATTGCATGGTCCCATTTGCAGTAATGCCCAGAAGAGGCAAATCTATAGAGACAAAAATGTAGGTAAGTGGTTGCAAGGGGCTTAGGGGAAGAGAGGAAGAAAGGGGGTGATTCCCTATGGATATGGGCTTTCTCTGGGGAGTAGTAAAAAGGTTCTGGCATTATTCCGTGGTGCCGATCGCCCAACACTGCGGGTATACTATAAACCACTAACTGGGAGCATCTCGGTGGCTCAGTCATTAAGTGTCTGTCTTCGGCTCAGGTCGTGATCCCAGGGTCCTGGGATCAAGCCACTGCATCGGGCTCCCAGCTGAGCTTTTCCTTCTCCTCCTAGCTTGTGCTCTATCTAACCATTTCTGTCACTACCTCTCTCTCAAGTAAATAAAATCTCTTTAAAAAATTAATTATAGTTTAAAAAGTTTGCTGGGGGGGACCTGGGTGGCTCCGTCGGTTAGGAGTCTGGCTCTCGGTATCAGCTCGGGTCATGATCTCATGGGCATGTGGGCACGGAGCCTCCTTCCTCCGCCCCTGTGCCTCCCCAACTACTCTCCTGCCCCACAGTCTACCTCAAAAAAAGAAACAAACAAAAAGTTTGCTGGACACAAAATAAATTTAAAAGGTCAAGTGTATATTACTGTAGCAGTAACTATTATTTGGGAGACATAACTTTAAAAGAAATCCCACTCATAACAGCAACAAATGATACAGTATCTAGTAATTTATCTCAAAGGTGTACAAATCCTTTAGGTGAAAATTATAAAATTTTACTGAAAGACACTAGGAAGACTAAAATAAATAAATAGATATACCATATTCTTAGATAAGAAGACTCAAAACTATAAAGACTTCTCCCCAAGTCGATCTACAGTTTCACTGCAACTCCAAATTCAAGTCTCAAAATGATTCTTTGTAAGACTTAGTAGCTGATTATAAAATGCATACAGGAAAAGATGGTAAGAAGAGCTAAGAGACTCCTGAAGGCATCTGCCCTGCCCGCAAAGGAAGACTTCTTATAAATCTCTAGCAGTGAAATCAGTGCATGATCAGCAGAAGGGGAAGACTGAGGGATGGAACGGTGAGCCCAGGAGACCCACACATACATGGAACTACAGGACAGAAGGTCAACGCAGGGCAGCGAGGAAAGGACAGAGTTCCTGATAAATGATGCAGGGAACAGTTGTTATCTATTTGAGGAAAAACTGAAACTGGATCCCTACGAGGGGGAAAAAATGCTTCAAAACAGGGCTGTGAGCCATGCTGGGAACACGGAGGACACGAACATGAGGACAAGGTGGAGGGGTGGGTATGGCAAAGCCAAAGATGTGGGTGGCCTTCAAAAGAGGTCACACTACAGACAAAGGGCTGGTATCCAAGATCTATAGAGAACTACTCAAACTCAACATCCAAAAAGAAGATGATCATATCAAAAATGGGCAAAAGACATGAAGAAGCACTTCTCCATAGAAGACATACAAATGGCTAACAGACACAGAAAAAATGTTCATCATCACTAGCTATCAGGGAAATTCAAATCAAAACCACACTGAGATACCACCTTACACCAGTCAGAATGGCCAAAATTAACAAGACAGGAAACAACAAGTGTTGGAGAGGCTGCAGAGAAAGGGGAACCCTCTTACACTGTTGGTGGGAATGCAAGTTGGTGTAGCCACTTTGGAAAACAGTGTGGAGATTCCTTAAAAAATTAAAAATAGAGCTACCCTATGACCCTGCAATTGCACTACTGGGCATTTACCCCAAAGCTACAGATGTAGTGAAAAGAAGGGCCATATGTACACCAGTGTTCATTGCAGCAATGGCACAATCGCCAAACTGTGGAAAGAGCCAAGGTGCCCTTCAACAGATGAATGGATAAAGAAGATGTAGTACATATATACAATGGAATACTACGCCTCCGTCAGAAAGGATGAATATCCAACTTTTGTAGCAACATGGACTGGACTGGAAGAGATTATGCGGAGTGAAATAAGCCAAGCAGAGAAAGTCAGATATCACATGGTTTCACTTACTTGTGGAGCATAAGGAGTAACATGGAGGACAGTGGGAGAAGGAAAGGAAATGTGAACTGGGGTAAATCAGAGAGGGAGATGAACCATGAGACACTTTGGACTCTGAAAAACAAACTGAGGGTTTTGGAGGGAGTGGGTGGGGGGATGGGGGAGCCTGGTGGTGGGTACTGAGGGCACGAATTGCATGGAGCACTGGGTGTGGGGCATAAACAATGGAGCACTGAAAAAATAAAAAAAAAAAGAGGTAGCACAGTGAGGATGGAAGCTGGACCATGACGGGTTAAAAAACTGAACTGGAAGCAAGAGGGGAAACAGGGAGTGTGGCAAGCAGGAACATTTTGCTTTGAAGGGGAGCAGAGCAGCGGGTGGGGAAGTGGGGTCACGAGACAGGTGCTCTAAGATGTGGGATTCTCCATAAGAGAGGACAAGAACCAGAGGTGGTGGGCAGAGCCCAAGGCTTTTAACACATGGGAGAACAGGAGTCAGGGACACGGGAGGTCCCCGTGAATGTGGACAGTTCTGTCACAGTCAAGAGAGCAGTAATGACGGGCACAGCCAAGACAGGCGGGGCGAATACCGGAAGTGCCCTGCGTCAAGAGAGCTACCTCGGAAGTGGTCCTGGAGCTGATGGAGAGGGTTCAGTTAGGATTGTGCAGTGACAGGGTGGTGGGGGGCAGAGGGAGCCAAGAGCCAGAGTGTCTGCAGGGACTAAATTACAATGGTGACTCTAACTGGTGAGAAGAGAAGACACAATGAGAGGTGGGCTTAACAGATCAGACGCATAGACAAGGCTGAGGGCTGCAGGAGGAGGGCGGCCAAAGGGTCAAGGCAGAGGTCAGGTCAGGCTCCAGTGAGCCTTCGAGGGGGTGCCTGAACCAAGGCGGAAGAAAAGCTCACTGCAGGTAAGGCTGGCGAGGAATGGAGAGCCCAGGCTGTGGCCCAAGTCACCCGCATGGATTCAGAAGCCCAGGGAAAGGTGCCGGAGGCCCAGGCAGGAAGACAACAAGCCAGGAGGGAAGGTTCCAGAATGAGGAATAACAAATATTGAACCTTCTACTCCTTAAGGCAAATCCCAGAGGTCAGTACATCCATGCTATCTCACAAATGAGAAAAAACGAAGCTCTGGGAGGAGACACACAGGGGGCAAGGCCCGCCAGCCAGGAGGCAGCCGGGGCCAGATGCCACCCCTGGGTGCCCCGCGGGCCACAAGATCGGGTCACCTGGGTAGTTCCGGCAGCCACCCGCGGTGCTCCCCCGCCGCCAGGTGCCCTCGTAGAGAGTGGTGTTCCATTTGCGGATTGACCGGCTCTTGAGCGCATCTGGTGTGAGGTTGCAGATCTCCAGCCGGGTGAACTCACGCATGAAGTCCCGGAAGGACATCCTGGGGTCCCAGAGCACAGCTGAGCCATGGGCCCCAGCCAGGGCACAGATGGAGGAGACAAGTACAGGGTTTAGGGGCTCGGGAGCTGGGGTGCAAGCCCCAGGAAGGGCCAGACTGGGGAGGGGGCCACTTACCAAAACTCTCCATCCTCCATTTTGACCCGGAGCTGCTCCCGTTCATAAGGGTCCACATTGTTCCACTCCGAGGAACTGAGGGGAGAGGGGCGCTGCCAGGTGCTGGCGGGACTGTCCAGCCGGTCTCAGTCCCTGGGGCTTGTCCTCCCTGAGCCCGGGTCAGGAGGCCTCCGCGTGGTGCAGCCCAAGGTCCCAGTTCCAGGGATTGTCATAGGGCCAGTTCCAAGAGGGCTTGGCCTGAGCTGTGTCGGGACAGTCCCCCGGAGCCAGTAACACAAGAGATGGGCCCCCCTGCTCAGTCCTGAGCACAGCCCTGGCACAGATGCCAGCGGCACCGACCAGCCTCCCCCAGCCTCCCCGGCCAGGGTCCGCTGCCCCTCACCCGTCACTCCAGGCTCCCATCCACTCCACCTCGCCCCAGGGATTCCGCATCCGGATCAGGCTCACCATCTGGCCCTGGTAGTTCACCTGTTCGCCAGATCGCTGGTCAGTGCCTGCTTCTGACGCGCCCTTCAAACGCCCCTTCCCATCCCTCCACCCTCGGGAGTCCTGCCCGGCACCCAGCACTGCAGCAGGCAGAAAGACAGTCCTTTCTCTAGGAATCTGCCACGGAGGGAGGCAATCGTGTGCACCAACCACAGAAAATCAGCCAGAGAAAGATAAACATCTCAGGATTAGGGGCCGCAAGATGCAAAGATGTCACGGAAGGTCAAAGAGCCAGCCCCTCCCTCGGCCCTGGTCACAGGCTGGCCGGGCAAAGGCAAAGAGGCAGAAGCCACCCTCCAGGGACGGCCCCGTGGGGCTGCTACCTGCTTGGCCCCCGTCACAGAGTAGGCGTGGCCCTTCACCAGCTTCTTGAAGGTGATGGCCTCCATGTCCAGGACGCTGGAGATCTGCCAGAGTCAGAGGTGCTGGGTCAGGGGCCAGGTTCCGGGGGCCATGGGCACCCCTATCCCCAGTCAGGAGGGGAGCCCCCAGCATCGCAGGTCCCAGACATTCCCCAGGCACACACAACAGCCACTGGGAGTGGCAGGCAAGGACCCTGACTCTGCCTAACAGCCCCACATACACTGCCCCTAGAAAAGGGGGGGTCACTCCACCAATGCCACCACTGGCTGGGGGGGGGGGGGCTGGGAAGCCCACTGACACTGCTTGGGCCAGTGCTGGCCAGACCCCGTGCACACACACAGTGTGTGCTCCCCCAGAGCCCGGCGGCCCTCGTGTGGAGGGATGCAGTGAGGAGGAGAAGGGGGTGAGGACAGGCTAGAGGCAGCTAGGACTGGGTGAGAATGGGGAGGGCGGGGATGGGGTTAGAGCTGGGGATGCGGTGATGGAGGGGAGGAGCCTGAGGTCAGGGATAAGTGGTCAGAACAGAAGAGCAGCAGAGGCGGTGGTGAGCAGCACTGATAAAGCCAGGAAGCAGGAGGGCAGGAAAACAAGCTGAGGTCTGGGGGACAGGAATGACACCAGCCATGGAGGAGGCAGATGGGAGTGAAGTGACGGATGAGGCTGGGTGAGAATCCAGAGGTGACCTGAGGTGATGGGTCTGGAGCCAAGCCTGGGGCCAGGATGAGGCCCCGGACTGGCCGGGAAAAGGAAACCACTGGAAGAAGAGACAGGTCACAGGTGGGGCACGGGGGGCAAGTCCAGGTGCACTCACGTCAATGGAGCAGCCCAGGAGGGACCCCCGTTCCAGGGCCTTGAGGATGATTTGGTAGAGGTCGCTGGGTGCCTTGCGCAGCTCATACCACTCGGTGACCCCGCCTGTGAAGTCCTCGAAGCCCTCCGAAGTGCTGCCCCCAGAGAGGGCCTCGTAGCTGCCATTCACCCTGCGGGCACCCCCAGGTCAGCACTCTGGCAGCAAGAAGGCCCCAGACCCCAGGGTGGCTGCAGGGGCCCACAGCCCCACTCACTTGGCATAAGCCTTCTCAAGCAGGGCACTCCAGAACTCGTTGCCTTGGGCAGAGTGCACAAACACCAGCTTCCCGTCCTTGATGGGCAGCAGGTCATCCACGACCACGTCCACCCATTCCCCAAACTGCCACAGCTGGGGGGGACAAGAGCAGAGTGAGCACCTCCTGTGGAATCCCCCCAACCGGAGCTCAAGCCTCACCCCCGCCATTTGCTAGGCGCCGGATCACACACCCTAGATCCAAGAGTCTGAACGAGGTCACCTCTCCCAGCCTCAGTTTCCCCGCCTAGAAAAGGGGACAGTGGGGCCTTCCTCAAGGGAAAACCATGATCACAAAACTAAAGCTTTTTAGGGCAGCATTGCTGATATTCTGGAAACAGACCAAGGTGCCTCCTCAAGTATGGAGAAACTGGAAAGCCCTGGGGGCTTGGCTCTCAGGGATCCAGTCCCCTACCCCTCCGCTCCACATTCTGCATGTGTCTGGAGGGGGTGTGGATCTAGATGTGGCATCTAATGTGGCATCTAGACCACAAGATGGGCGTGCTTCTCGCATTAACGGGTTTTCTTCAGAGATGGTGGGAGAAACAGGTTTCCCAGGGCCAGAGGCATCAGGAGCCTGAGGCGAGACTGACGCAGTGCCACCGAGGTGGGAAGGAGCGAAGGAGCGTAGAACAGCCGGGTGAGGAGGCGGGCCCAAGTAGGGAGGGGTTGGGAGGCGTGTGGAACGGGCCAATCAAGGGGCCAGAGGGGAGCGAGAGAGTTAGAGGAGTGAGGGGGAAAAGGGGAGGGGAGGGGAAGGGGCAGCGAGGCCACGCCCCTGCAAACCAGCACCGGCAGGTGCAGCACTAGGCACCACCGGTCTGCTCCGCTTGGTCCAAGGCGGTTGGAATAGGGAAAGGGACTCCTTGAACAGGCGGGAGGAGAGAGGGCCCTGGAGACAACGGGGCAGGCCTGGGGCCACTAGGGCCAGAGGGTCTCATCCAGGGCTGCTGGGGGTGCTTTCCCCCAACATCAGTTCACTGAGAATTCCTTAGTGTGACTTGACAAATAGGTCATGTGTACAAAAAGGGACTAGCAGGGTTAAACAGATTTAATCCCGTCTTTCTTCTCTGCAGGGCTCTGTCAGAGGCTGGAGGCTGCCAAAGTGCAGGAGGAGCTGGGGTGGGTGAATGGTGGGTGGAGAGACCTGCGCCCTGGGCGGGGATGACCACCTGTGCTGGTCTGTTTTCCCCAGTGAAACACTTCATTTTGCAGATGGGAAACTGAGACCTTGTGGAGGAAAGGATTTGTCCGACGGTAAATAATACGGAGATCTTTCGATTCCTCCAAGCACTTTCTCCCTGATATACACAACCACTCGGGAAACCTGCCAGCCAACATACCTGCCTTGCCCAGCTGTTTCACACATGACAGATCTGCGATGGCATCGAGAGGTCAAATTCTTTCTAGAGGGAGGACTGATTCCCGCAGGGTGTGGACTTAAGCCACCCTAACTTCGGACTGTTGTGGGTCACTGGTCCTCAGTGCCTGCTACCCCCCTTTTCCCTCACACCCTGGTCCTAGGTGGATTCAGGGCTCCTCACCTGGAAATGGAAGATGCCGGCATAGCCGTTCTGGAAGCTTTGGCCGTGTGGAACCACTCGGTGCAGAAGTGTGTCATTGAGGGTGAGGGAGGCAATGGCAGCCAGGAGCCAACAGTCCCCTGGGATGGGAGGGACCCACATCAGGGCTGCTCTGCACATCTGCTCCCAGGGAAGCATGAGAGCCCGTGCCTGGGAGAAGCTGCGATTCCCTGGGCACCATGGCCCTCAACTAGGAGAAAAGACCTAGGAATCTAGGCAAACCAGCCCAGCGCTGATAGCCAGAGCCTGCCTGAGCTTGCAGGAGAGAGGGAGGGGTGAGGGCAGAGCCGGAAGGAACAAGCAGGGGGAACTACTCTGGAAAAAACACCCCAAACCACCCCCCCCAGGGCCTACCCAGCGCTCCCTGGCAGATGTCTGTGCGAGTAGCTCCATCCACAATGAACTGAGGGTTTGAGAGCAGCTCCTGCAAGAGACCCGGGGTCCTGTCTGGGCCAGCCCTCCTAGAAACCAGAACCCAGTCACCACCAGACCCCACTCCTCACCAGGGACCTGGAGTCCTGTTCCCACTCCCCACCCAGGATAGGGGTAAACTGAGTCCCACCCCGGTGGGGAGTTCCTCTCACCGTGGGACGCTTCCACTTGATGCCATAGGTTTTGGAGGAGTTGGGGCCCAGGTCCTTGTAGCCTAGGCTCTGGGGCACCGGAGGGAAAGCCTCATCACGGAAGAGGACCCCACTCTGCAGGCAATGAGCCCGCAGCTGCTCAAAGTCTTGGCCCATGTATTTGATGGCGTTCTCATGGCGGCCGAGGCCCAGCTCCTTGGCCCGCTGCTTCTGCACTTGGGCAGACACCCCCGTGCAGTACACCGGGGTGATGATCTCTTCAGCCATCCTGCAGGACAGACCAGCGTGCTCAGAACCCAGGCCTTCCCAGGGCTAGAGCTGGGGCTCCTGCCTGCAGCTGACCACCCTCGCTTTCCAAACCTGGGGTTTCCCCCACCTCACTGCTCCCCTCACAGAACTCAGGACTCTCTGCCACCTTCCAGAAACCAGGAGGGGGGCTGCTCCGCCCCCCTTGTGCTGGCCTCCGCCTCCCTACCCCTACACTGTGCTACAACCTCTCCCTTCCCAGACTCCCATTGTCCTGGGCCTGCGGTGCTTTGCTCAGCCGGCCAGGCAGGTGGGGCAGGGCAGAGCCTGCAGATCACTCAGGAACCCCTTCCCCAAACAGTCAAGCTCCAAGCAACGGCCCCTTTCCCCGACTGGGACGCTAAGAACTCCAGGCAACCAAGGTCCCCCTCCCCAGACCCTTGAGACGGGGTGGGTGCTCCAGGGCTGCCGGGCCTCAGTCCCCACCCCTCCGGCCTTCGCCCAGCCCAGCCCAGCCCCTGGAGACAGTGGTGAGCGCAGGCCGGGCCGGCTGCCTGGGCAGCGCGGCTTCCCCAGCCCCCGCCCCTGTCCCCGGCACTCAGAAGATCCGGGGCACCGCGCAGCCCCTCACCCCGAGAGCAGTGGCCAGGGGTCGGGGACTCCTGGGCCGGCCACCCAGCTCCTTACCTGGGGGAGTAGTGTTGGGGGGATCGCTGCAGTCCCTGCGGCTGCCTTCCCGGGTGGCGGCTCTGGGCAGGGCCCAACCAGGAAGAGCGCTCCTCCCCGCCCTCCTCCCGCGGCCCCTCCGCCCTCCTCTCCCCCTCCCTCCTCCTCCTCCTCCTCGGTCTCCTTCCCCGCTTCCTCCCCGCTCCGCCTTATCTCCGCGGCACCTTCTCCGACTATCTCCCTGCGGGTGTCTCCCCGCCCCTCCCGCCGCGGCCCACGCGGGGAGAGGACAAATTAGTGAAAGACGGAGTTGTGCCCCGGGGAGGGGCCGGGGCGGCCGGGACGGAAGGGCAGGGCGGGGGCGGGGGAGGGGAGCGCGGGGGAGGGCAGGGCCGGGGGTATTTTTAACCCGGGGCAGCTGCTCGAGTTGCAGAGTGGGGCCGCCCCCGGAGGGCATTCTCGGCCGCTCGGCCCTCCTCGCCCCCCGCCGCCCCAGCGGGCCCCCAGCGCGGGGCCGAGATTACCTCGGGCTGCGGCAGCCGCCGCTCGGAGGAGGAGTCGGGCTGGCAGCGGGCGCACCCCTGCGGGACGCGGGGCACACGACAGCCGGGGCGCCACCGCAGCCCCGCTCCGCACCGCCACCCGCCCTCGCGGCTCGGACTCCGGGCTCCTCCACCTGGCCCCCTCCCCCAGGTCCCGGTTCGCAGCGCGACCTTGGGCGAGTCCCGGCCACTCCCGGCCTCGGTTTCTCCCGTGTGTGCGCCGAGGGTGGGACGGGGCCGGGCAACGGCGGGAACCCATCTTTCTCGTGCGCGGGGGGGGGGGGGGAGGTTGAACCGGGAACCGGCGAGAGGTGGGCGTCCCTGCGCGCGCCCCCAAACTCGGCCCACCCATCTGGGAGCGCCCTCGTGCAGCCTTACCCAGGAGGGGGCGACAGAGGCTGCGGGCAGGGCGGCGGGCCCACTGCAGACCGCCAGATCCAGTCAGCCGTGCGACGCTGGGAGGAGTCCAAGAGCCCAGAAGCCCAAGGGTGGAGGACTGGCGTTCCCCCAGCTCTGGGCTTTCCACTGACCTCGGGGGCCCGCGCCCAGCAGCTGCTGCAGCTCCCCTGGGATGTATACACGAACATTCTGTTGGGGAAACAGTGCATAGCTTTCCTAGGATTTAGGACCCGCGACCCCAAGAAGGGTGAGGTCCCCTGATTTAGCCTGACCTCATTCACAGTCTCATTTTACAGATGCGGAAAACTGCGGCGGAAGGAGCGACTTGCAGAGCCCCCTCACCTGGCGCCGGAACCAGTGCTCTGCTCTTCTCCATTTCAGCATTCATGTGTCCAGTCCTGACTAAAACCTTTTGCCAAAGCCTCTGCACACAGACACCCATGACTAAGACCCACCAGCCCCTCCTGGGGGAGCGGGCTCTCCTGGTCCCCTGGTTTTGGTGGTTGGGAAGTTGAGTCCTGATGGACAAGTAGAAGTTAACTAGGCCATGGATCATTGGAGAGGGTGTCCCGGCAGAACACAACCAGCTTGTGCAAAGGTCCGGAGGCCCAGAGAACACACTCCAATGAGAGGAGCAGCAGGTGTTCCTTGTAACTAGATCATGGGGAATAAGGGCCTGGAAGAAGAAAGAGGCTCTGGGGAGGCACGTGGCTCAACTTATGTGTCCCATGGTCCCCAGAGTCACCTTCACAGACCTGTCACTCCTAGTGAGTGCTTTTGATTGTTCACCAGATAGGCACTGAACAGCTCCTGTATGTACAGAGACTGTGCTTGCCTGGGCATGAGATAGTGAAGACCCCTGGCTTCACTCCCCTCTGCAGGAGGTGCTCATCGATTTAATTGTGACATCCATAATTAATTGGGAAGAATGGGTGCTAAGCCCTGCCTAGTCCAGGGGTTGGACAGGTCGGGGAACTGCGTTGGCCCAGTGGAGAAACTGAAATATGCATAATGTTGAGCAGAGAGAGAGAGAGTTCTGGCAGGACTAGGTGAACCATGGGAGTTTCCGTTTTATTCTACTAGGGGTAGAAGGCTGCTCAGATTTGTACAGATGAAGAAGGTGGCTGCAAGGGAGTGTGTTGGGGGAGGCAAGAGAGGAAGCAGGGGGTGCAGTTAAAAGACGGGGGGGGAATGGTGGGAGAAAGAAGTAGATGATTCTGATAACTTTAGGATACATCAGTCACATCTATATCTAATTCAGACTGGGTTAGACACAAGAAAGCATAGGACAAATCTTAAAGATCTTGGCTTTGGCAAAAACGTGTTAAACACCACACACACACACACACAAAGCACAAACAATAAAAGAAAAAATTAAATTGAACATCAAAATTACCAACACTTTTTTTCTTTGAAAGGCACTGTTATGGAATGAAAAGACAACCCACAGACTAGAAGGAAACTGCTGCAAAATTAAATATGATGAGGGATGCGTATTTAGAATCTATGAAGAACTTTTACAACTTAAGAAATGATCCAGTAAAAATGGCTGAAAGATTTTAACAGACACCTCACTCGAAGATATATAAATGGCAAATGAGACATGAAAAAATGCTCAACACATTCTGCCTTGGGCTCAGGTCATGATCCCAGAGTCCCAGGATCAAGCCCTGCATCGGGCTCCCTGCTCAGTGGGAAGCCTGCTTCTCCCTCTCTCACTCCCCTGCTTGTGTTCACTCTCTGGCTGTGTTTCTATCAAATAAATAAAATCTTTAGGGAAAAAAAAGAAAGTTGGTGGAATCTCAAATGCCTACTGTTCAGTATAAGGAGCCATAAAAAAAGCTATCCGGTATATGATTCCAACTATATAACATTCTGTAAAAGCAAAACTAGAGATATTAAATAAAAGATCAGTTGTTCCTGGGGCTTGCAGGAGGAGTGGAGGGATGAATAGACAGAACACAAGGACATTTTTAGGGCAGTGAAACTTCTGTCTATTATAACGGTAGGTATGTGACATTATGCGTTTGTCAAAATCCTTAGAATGTACATTAAGAGTAAATCCTGATGTAAACTATGGAGTCTAGGTAAGGAAAATAATGTATGCGCATTGGCTTGCCGACTGCGACAAATATGCCACACCCCTGCAGGATACTAACCAGAGGACACATGAGAAAGAGGGGATAAATGTAAATTCTCTGTATCTTCTCATTTTTCTGTAAACCTAAAACTGCTCTAATGAAAGAGTCCACTTGGGGCACTTGGGTGGCTCAGTCGGTTAAGCAACTGTCTTCGGGTGACCCATGATCCCAGGGACCTGGGGTTGAGCCCCACGTCGGGCTGTCCACTCAGCCTGCTTCTCCCCCTGCCCTTGCTCACCCTCTCTCTCACCCACTGCCTCTCTTTCAAATGAATAAATAAAATCTTTCTTAAAAAATAATTTATTTATTTAAAAATATTTTATTTATTTATTTGACAGAGAGAGAGAGAGAGATCACAAGTAGGCATAGAGGCAGGCAGAAAGACAGAAGAGGAAGCAGGTTCCCAGCTGAGCAGAGAGCCAGATGTGGGCCTTGATCCCAGGACCCTGAGATCATGACCTGAGCCGAAGGCAGAGGCTTTAACTCACTGAGCCACCCAGGCGCCCAAATAAAATCTTTTTTAAAAAAATGGTCTAGGGGCCCTGGGTGGCTCAGTTGGTTGGGCAACTGCCTTTGGCTCAGATCATGATCCCGGAATCCTGGGATCGAATCCCTCATCAGGCTCCCAGTTCTGCAGGGAGCCTGCTTCTCTCTCTGACCTTCTCCCCTCTCATGTTCTCTCTCTCACTCTCTATCCCTCAAATAAATAAATCAAATCTTTTTAAAAATAAAAATAAAATTTAAAAAATGGCCTATCTTAAAAAAAGAAACCAGTTAAACATAAACCTACCATATAGTACCCATTATTCCACTCCCAGGCATTTACCCAAGAAAATAAAAGCATATGTCCACAAAAAGACTTGTGTGTGGATATTCATAGTTTTGTTTTTTTTTTATCATCAAAAGATCTTAAAATCTTCTCCTTTGTAGCTGGGCATTCCACTGTACCTGCTGACGTCATCCATGGTCATGACGTTGGCGGCCGTCAACCCTGCAGCCCACAGACTGGGCAAGCCCCATGGCCTCTGTAACGGTTCCTGAGCACTCTAGGTAAACATCAGTGGGGTATCTGTCCAGCAATATTGACAGACAGTGTCCAAAAGAGATGTTTCCACCGGGTTTAATTCTTTTCTGCTCTGTCTTTTGGTGGTTCCTTGAGGGTTTTGATGATCAGGGCAGAGGCAGCCAATGAATGAAGGGATATCATAGCCTGAGTTATTATATGTATCTTATTAAACTAAAATTATTTTATGCAAAAAAAAGATACCCCCTCCATTTGGTCCTGTCTGTTCTCTGCCCTCTTCAGTTCCTTGTAATCACTAGTTGCTTTTGTCAATGTCACCTACAGTCTTCGGGGGGGACAGACCCCAAGGGCCAATCCCAGTGCATCTCAGGTCTACGATTCTGGTTTCCTTGGGGCCAAACCTAGGCAGCGGGTGGAGGCAGCTGGTGCCGAATGAAACTAGATGCCAGACTAGAAGGCGGGTGCACCAGGCCCTCCTCAGAGCAGAACTGAAAGCTATTCATAGCGATTTTAGTCGTAGCAGCCCAAACTAGAACCAATCAAATCTTCATCCATGCGTCGGGAATGGCTAAACAAAGGGTGTTGTACAAATATACACAATAGAATACTACCCAGCCGTAAAAAGGAACGACAGGTGGACCTCTGAATAATTATAACAAGTGTAAGAAGCCAGACAAGAGTAGATATTATATCATTCCACGTAGATAAAAAGTCTAGAAAAAGGATGCCAATTTAGTGATAGGAAGCCCATCGGCGGTTACCTGGGGGTAGAGAGAGGGCACTGGCAGGTGGGAAAGGGCTGGAGGAAACTTTTGGGGGATGGACATGTTCATTATCTCAATTATGGCAATGATTTCAAGGGTGTATACCAGTCAAAACAAATGTATATTTTAAATGTGTGTGGTTTATTGTATATCAACTAGACCTCAATAAACCTGTTAAAAACACCAATAGGGGGCGCCTGGGTGGCTCAGTCATTAAGTGTCTGCCTTGGGCTCAGGTCATGATCCTGGAGTCCCAGGATCAGCCCGCATGGGGCTCCCTGCTCAGCAGGAAGCCTGCTTCTCCCTCTCGCACTTCCCCTGCTTGTGTTCCCTCTCTAGCTGTGTTTCTCTCCGTCAAACAAATAAAATCTTTTTAAAAAATAAAAAATAAAAATAAATAAAAACACCAGTAGGATTTGGAGCACCCTGCTGACTCAGTCAGTAGAACATGTGACTCTTGAACTCAGGGTTGGAAGTTCAAGCCCTACATGGAGTAGAGAGACTACGTAAAAAATAAAAGTCCTTTTGGGTGCCTGGGTGGCTCAGTGGATTAAGCCTCTGCCTTCCGCTCAGGTCATGATCTCAGGGTCCTGGGATTGAGGCCCGCATCGGGCTCTCTGCTCAGCAGGGAGCCTGCTTCCTCCTCTCTCTGCCTACTTGTGATCTCTCTCTCTGTTAAATAAATAAAATCTTTTTAAAAATAAAATAAACTAAAAATCCTTTTTAAAAAAATCAGTCTTAATTTTTTTTTAAAAGATTTTATTTATTTGACAGAGAGAAACACAGCCAGAGAGGGAACACAAGCAGGGGGAGTGAGAGGGAGAAGCAGGCTTCCTGCCGAGCAGGGAGCCCGATGTGGGGCTGGATTCCGGGTCTCCGGGATCATGACCTGAGCCGAAGGCAGTTGCTTAACCAACTGAGCCACCCAGGCGCCCTGGGGCTTTTTTTTTTAAGACTGATTTTTTTGGGACGCCTGGGTGGCTCAGTTGGTTGGGCGACTGCCTTCGGCTCAGGTCATGATCCCGGAGACCCGGAATCCAGCCCCACATCGGGCTCCCTGCTCGGCAGGAAGCCTGCTTCTCCCTCTCTCACTCCCCCTGCTTGTGTTCCCTCTCTGGCTGTGTTTCTCTCTGTCAAATAAATAAAATCTTAAAAAA
>PITA01030416.1:0-16547 GCA_004023965.1 Spilogale gracilis | reverse complement strand
TTTTTTTTTTTTTTTTTTTTTTTTTTTTTTTTTTTTTTTTTTTTTTTTTTTTTTTTTTTTTTTTTTTTTTTTTTTTTTTTTTTTTTTTTTTTTTTTTTTTTTTTTTTTTTTTTTTTTTTTTTTTTTTTTTTTTTTTTTTTTTTTTTTTTTTTTTTTTTTTTTTTTTTTTTGGTTAGTGATGACACAGTATATCTTTTATCTATGTCTTTATGCTTAAAGGGGATTTCTTGTAGAAAGCTTTTATATTCAATTTGGCAATCTTTTTTTTTTAAAGATTTTATTTATTCATCTGACAGAGAGATCACAAGTAGGCAGAGAGGCAGGCAGAGAGAGAGGAGGAAGCAGGCTCCCCGCTGAGCAGAGAGCCCGATGTGGGCCTGGATCCCAGGACCCTGAGATCATGACCTGAGCCGAAGGCAGAGGCTTTAACCCACTGAGCCACCCAGGCACTCGGCAATCTTTACTTTTAATGAATTATCTAACCATACCGATTAAAAGACAGAAATTGATTATTGATTATTATGTGGTTAGATTAAAATCTACCTTATAGCTCAATGTTTTCTGTTTGTTCCATCTGTTCTTTATTTTTTTCCTTTATCTGTATTCTTTTGGGTTAGTTATTTGAACATATTTTCTGATTCCATTTTGTCTAATAATGTATTGACAGTATTTATACCTTAAAATTTTTTTATGTGGTTACCTCAGCACTTACAATATATGTCTTTAATTAACCAAAGTATACCTTCAAATAATGTTATATTGCTTCATGTGTAGTGGAAGGACCTCATAACAATATATTTCTAATTCCCCCCAATCATTTAGCTATTATTGCCATATATTTTATTTACCCATAAGCTATAAAAAATGTTATTTTTGCTTGGGACAAGCCATTTATTTTTTAGAGTAATTATACTTAAAAAATACTTTTATTTTACCATCATTTGTTCCATTTCCTTGCTCTGCATTCTTTGCATAAATCCAAGTTTTAGTTCAATATCACATTCTTGTGCCTAAGGAACTTATTTTAAAATTTCTCATAGTATAGGTCTGCTGACAATGAATTCTGTTTTTGTCTGAAAAATTCTTTACTTCTCTTTCATTTTTGAAAAAATATTTTCACTGGATATAGATCTCTGGGTTGATGCTGGTATTTTTTACCTTCCTTTCTGTACTTTTTAAAAAGATTTATTTATTTATTTGTATATGAGAGGGAGAGAGAGTGCCAGCATGTGAATGAATGGGAGGAGGGACATAGAGAGAGAATCTTCAGACTCCTCACTAAGCATGGAGCTAGATGGGGGCTCAATTTCATAACCCATGAGATCATGACCTGAGCTGAAAACATGATTTGGACATCCAACCTACTGAGCCACCCAGGCTCCTTTCAACACTTCATTACAGCTACCACTCCTTGGGGCACCTGAGTGGTTCAATCCATTAAGTGTCTGACTCTCGGTTTCAGCTCAGGTCATGATCTTAGGGTCCTGGGATTGAGCCCCACATTGGGCTCCATGCTTAGCAAGGAGTCTACTTAAGGATTCTCTCTCCTTCTCCCTCTGCCCCTCTCCCACTTATGTGCACACTTGCTCTCTCTCATAAATAAATAAATCTTTCCACCCCCTCACTTTAAATCTGGAGGTGTATTTGGGGCTAAAATTAGTTTCTTAAAGGCAGCATATCAATGGGTCTTGTTTTTTCATCCATTCTGATACACTAATAAATAAATCTTAAAAAAAAAAAAAACAAAACCCTGCTACTCCATTATCTTCTGGCTTGCATGGTTTCTGACAAAAGGAAAAGAAAAAGAAATCATTTTGCTCACTCATGTCTGTGAACTGAATTTGTAACCACTAGTCATATAGCATATTGCCATTTGGTTCGTACAGTCCTGTGAGGTGAGGAATGACTATTCCCTTTTACAGATGAGATTCAGAAAGGATGAGGAGACATGATTCCATTTGGGTCCTACCTAATTGCATGGGCCCACCACTCCAGGGTGCCTCCTGGGACTGTGAAGTGTGAGTGTGAGATTTGGGGTCAGGAGGTGGCACTACCCATGTCCTCAGCCTGGGCTAAGGAAAGCTTTGAAGGACTGAAGGGGTTGGGGGAACAAAGGCATTTAGGGTTTAGGGTGAGGGGAAAGACCCGGCATGGTGGGCAGAGGCAGGGTGGGTGAAGCTGACGGGCTTCCCACGTGGACTCAGTAGGAAGCAGATCTTGGGGAAGAGAGTAGAAATCACTGGAAACGTGTGGCTTCTCCTTTTACTTCAATGTGAGAGGGGGTGGAGGGCTTATAAACGTGGAATGTGGGCCCCATACCAGGGCAGGGGTAGAGCCGAATCCAGGCCTTGGGGATTGGGGATGAAGGTGATAAAGAGTGGCGCTGCAGGATAACGCCCTAAGGCTTCCGCCCACTCAGAACGCTCTCCTCTTCAGAACTGCCCCAGCCAGCAACCCCAGGAGGGATGAATGGGGCGAGGGGTTGCACCTCTTTCTTTTACACACGCACATGCACACACGTACACACACACACAACCCTTTTGTGCCTCCCTGTAGGTTTAATTGCATACTTGTCCATTCATTTCTTTATCCATATCTTTATCAGTAGATATTGTTGCCATCCCCTACACTGTAACCTGATTTCTGGGGGTGGGCAAAGCGTGCAGCTGAGTGGCTCAAAGTTCCCAGCTCCCCTCACAGATGACCCCGAGTAAGACCTGCATGAGAGGCTCAGTTTCTGGGGACCCCCACAGAGAAGTAATGCGCTGGTGTTATCCGGACCGCTGGCCTGGCACTAGATCTCTGCTGGGGGCATGAGCAAGTTTCACCTTTTTTTTTTAGAGAGAGAGAGATTTTTTTTCTCTCTCTCTCTAAGGATTTTATTTATTTATTTGACAGAGAGAGAGATCACAAATAGGCAGAGAGGCAGGCAGAGAAAGAGGGGGAAGCAGGCTCCCCGCTGAGCAGAGAACCTGATGTGGGACTCGATCCCAGGACCCTGAGATCAGGACCTGAGCCGAAGGTAGAGGCTTAACCCTCTGAGCCACCCAGGCGCCCAAGGTTCACCTTTTGAGCCCACGTTTCCATACACGAGAAGCTGCTGTTCTTCACTATTTAATACATTGTGCGATTCTGTCCCAAGCTCCTACCTTCCTCCCCTCCTTCCTCCTGCCCAGGGGACCACTCTGCTGAACCACCTTTTCCCAAGGCTGGTCTTCCACATCCAGGTGTCCAAGTTTTCTGGCCTTCCTGCTACCTACCCATACCACCATGCCCGTCAACGTCTGCTTTAAAGGTCACTGCCTCCAGGAAGGCTTCTGGGAATCTCCTAATCGGAATTCGTCAGATTGGCTCTCATATGAAATTGCTTGTACCTCTGTTCCGTACTTAACCTGGTTTGGTCTATTTTCACTAGCGGCACCTCACGGAGAATGTATTATCTCTGTTCTTTCCAGTTCCCAGGTGTGCTCTACGCTTCTGGCACCTGACGGGACCTTTCTTGTGCAAACCCTTCCGTGGCCTCCCTTTGCCCTGGACATCAAGTACAAGCCTGTGAGGCTTCATGTGATCTGGCCTCCTTCTCCCACCTCATTTGTAAACCTTACAAGAGCAGCGGCCAGAGGAGGCCACACTGTGTGCCACTCCTCCTGAACAGCTGGGCAGACAGAGCTGACCGAGCTCAGCCCCAGTCCCAGCACGGGCTTCCTGTGGGCTCTGCTGGGCTGGAGTGGCCTGGAGGAAAGGATTCCCACTTCCCTTGCAGGAGTAGTGAAGTGAGGATGGGCCCCCTGAGAAGCCGCCCTCTCCCCACTTCTTGGAGCATGAAAGACAAAGACACCAAGGCATGCTAAGCCCTTCCCTTCCATCCTCGCGGGGCTCCGACAGAGTCCAGGGCCGAGGAGAGGAATTCTCTGGAAGAACACTCAGCAGCTGTGGAAAGTCCCCTTAGTAATGCTTCCTGAGCCCTTGGTCTAAATTATCTGTAATGTCTGGCTTCACAGGCTTTTAACGGAGAGGTCCACATATTTGGTATATGATTCCATCTGATGCAAACCTGATATTTCTAGCTGTTTCCCTCTCCCACCTCCCAGGGAGGTACAAGTCATGAATTGGAGGAGGATTGGTCACAGGTCTGAAATTTCAGACTTAGAAAAGCACAAAGACTCAGCATCTACGGGCACCTGGGTGGCTCAGTGGTTGAGTCTCTGCCTTCAGCTCAGGTCATGATCCCAGGGTCCTGGGATCAAGCCCCGCATCGGGCTGCCTGCTCGACGGGAAGCCTGCTTCTCCTTCTCTCCCTCCCGCTGCTTATATTCCCTCTTTGGCTGTGTTGGTCTCTGTCAAATAAATAAAATCTTTAAAAAAAAAAGACTCAGCATCTAGTCCACCAACTTTGGAAATCAGGCTTATTGCAATTCCAGTTTCCTTCATCTATAAATAATGCAGTAACTAATAATCACTTAAAAACCAGCTGGAAGGAGAGTTGGATTTTCCGGCTTCTTTCCCATGGCTATACAAACCTCTTTAAAGGAACGCTGTCAGAGGAAGCGGCCGCATAAGGACATCCTTGGAGCTGCAGCTGTGTTGGAAATGGGAACTGGGACTCTGTTTCCAAACACCCTTCCCACGTGAGGCAGAAACCCCAGGGCTCTTCTGGGCTCTGTTTTAAAAACCATTACTCTGACTCAGCCATCCTCCTTCTAGGTATTAAGAGAAATGCAAATAGGTCCACACAAAAATTTGTACACAAGTGTTCATTGCAGCCTTTTGGGGAACAACTCCAAATGGGAAGCAACCTCAATGTCCATCAGCAGGTGAACGGATAGGGGCAAACGATGCTATTTGTACAATGGAATACTGCCAAGCGACGAAAAGGAACGGATGAACTATTGACATGCATCAGACCGAAAGAAGTACATCAGCTCATCTGTAGTGATGAAGAGTGGATCAGTGGTTGCCTGGGGTTGGGGAGGGGAGGGAGGGAAGGGGGCCAAAAGGTGTGAGGAAGTCTTTAAGGGTGATGGAAATGCTCCATATCTTGATTGAGGGATGGTTTGTAAGTATGTATGTTCTACATATCAAAATGTATGTTCTACATATTAGACAGTACACTTTAAATATGTACAATTTATTGTATGTTAATTATACTTCAGTAAAATTGTAAAAGAAAAAACAGTTCATCAAATTTTTACATCTTGGAAAAGTAGCTTAAAAGGCACAAAAATTCTCACCAAATTGTCACTAAAGCTAGTCCTGGGACCTTGTTTTCCCCAGCACCAGTGACCAGTGTTGAACTCAATGTCTGTCCTGCTAGAGTTCCCCAGCTGGGGAGAGGCTCTAGAGTTTTCCAGGAATATACACGAGAAGACCTCTTTGTCCTTTTGCTGGCGAAGAGCACGAGAACCTAAAGTTTTCGGATTGTGGGCGGCTGCGTGTGAGAGCCCCAGAGCCTCACTTGCAGCCCCCTCCCCCGCAGGCCCAGTCACCTCCCATAAGGAGCATTCCCAAAAATCTGGGCCCCCAACCTCCCTCACTGCCGAGCTCTATTTTCCATGATCTTCAAACCGCCTTCTTGGAAGGACTTGCTCCCACCTGGGTCTTGCTGAAGATGGGCATCAGGTTTATGAGGACCTGTCCCCTGGGAGCCATTTTTCCAGGAAAGGGGTCACCGTGCGGTCAGCATTGGAGTGGGGTGCAGGTTACGAGTTTTCTGAACATTGTAATGAAATGCAAAAACCCACACTCGTGCTACAACAAGGTGTAAAGCAGAGAAGCAAGGCAGACATCTATTTATGTCCTTCTCTGCCAAGAGTCTCTCAGTGTCTGGCAGGAAAGACTCCGAAAGGGAATAGGAAAGTACTATTCAAGCAACACGTGTTTTGGTTTGATTGTTTATTCTTTGCTTTGACTTCTTTCCCGGTACCCGTTAGTGCTGGGAAGTACACAGGAAGCTCAGAAATGAGAGTATGGATGATCCACTCAGAGATAAGATGAGGGTGATGAGTAGAAGTGTGGAAGAGGTTATGCATTACTTTGAGACAACTCCAAAGACTTTCCAAATGTCCATATGCTTCCAAACTGTTAGGGATTAAAGAAAGGGGAAATTCTTTTGGCCTAGAATCATCAGCAAGGAGGCAAGGGGCTTTAAGAAATAGAGAGGAAGAAAACCATGAGGAAGAAGAGAAAGCGTAAGAAAGTCCAATGATAAAGCAAGAAATAAATGTAAAAGAGAGTAGAATTTAATTGCTGAATATTACCATAATAAAGTAAAAATTAAACAAAACCCAGAAATACGTTCATTCATATGTCTGTGTACACCACTGAAGAGGCACACATACTGTCTAGAGGGGTACGTTCCAGACTGCAAACAATGGGAATGTCCGTCAGAGTGTGGGATAATCAAACGGGAGTTTTCATTTATCTCTATCATTTAAATATTTTATCATTATTCCCAAGACATCTGTGTATTTTTCTTTCATTATCTGTTTTTCAACTTTTTTATGGTGAGAAAATATATGTAACATAAAATTTATTGTCTTAACCATTTCCCAGCCTACAGTTCAGGAGCACCACTATGCATCCACTGTTCTCCAGAACTTTACCCCAGGTGGAAACTGTAGCCATTAACCAGTAACATGTCCCGGTCCCTGGTAACCACCCTTCTATTTCCTGTCTCCATGAATCTGACTACTCCCGGGGCAC
The DNA here is from genome assembly GCA_004023965.1 of Spilogale gracilis. Lineage (NCBI taxonomy): Eukaryota > Metazoa > Chordata > Mammalia > Carnivora > Mephitidae > Spilogale > Spilogale gracilis. Next base: position 9,845 of record PITA01030416.1, on the reverse strand, counting down.
CTCATGTAAGTGGAAATATACAATACCTGTCCTTTGGGGTCTGGCTTTATTCATGGAGCATAATATTTTCAAAGGTTGTGCATGTCAGAGCACTTGTCAGAATTTTATTCCTTTTTAAGATGCAATAATATTATACTGTATGGATAGACCACGTTTTGTTTATCCATTCATCCATCCACGGATGCTGAGGTTGTTGCCACCGGATGGTTATTGGGAGTGATGCTGCATCGAACATGGGTGTACAAATATCTCTTTGAGACCTTGCTTTCGATTTTTTTTTTTAAGATTTTATTTATTTGAGAGAGAGTAAGAGGAGGAGCAGAGAGGGAAGGAGAGTGAGGGGGAAGAATCTCAAGCAGACTCTTTGCTGACCTTGGAATGCAGTGTGGGGCTTAACCCCATGACCCCAAGATCACGACCAAAGCTGAAACCAAGAGTAAGACACCGAACCGACCAAACCACCCAGATGCCCCGTTTGCTTTCAATTCTTTGGGCATACACCCAGAAGTGGGATTGCTGGAACCTACGGTAATCTATGATTATTTGTGTGAGCTACCACCATACTGTTTTCCACAACGACTATAGCCTTTTACCCACCAGCCGTGCACAGGGGTTCCAGTATCTCCACTTATTTGTCAACACTTACTACTTTCTCTTTATTTTTTGAGGAACAGCCATTCTAATGGGTATGAAGTAGTAACTCATTACAGTTTTGATGTGCATTTTCCCAATGATTACTGATGGTAAGTATCATTTCATGTGGAACTGTGAATTTTTTTTTTTAAAGCTTGCTTATTTTTAAATAATGTCTACACCCAACATTCTCAGGGTCTCAAATTCATGGCCTTGAGGTCAAGAGTTGCAAGCTCTTCTGACTGAGCCGGCCAGGTGCCCCATCATGTGCATCTGAGAATTTTAAAATAATATAATATTTAGAAGATCTGCATGGTATAGAAGCTGCCCTCCTCTGCATTGGGAGCTAGACAGAGGTGTAGAAGTCAGGGATATGGGAAGGTAGAGGAGAGGGAAATAAAGTCTTATCAATAAGCATATTAGATAAGGAAGTTACCCCCCCATCCCTGAGCAATATACAGCCATTTTGCTTCTAAATGGGCAGAAACCAGCCCCTAGATAGGGCTGTCCAGCTGCCTTGTGGCCGAAAGGGAGCCTCTGCAAAAGTTAAGGACAATTTGCAGGTGGGAAACATGCTCATTCCCAAGTAGTGGTGAAGACACAGTCCAGGCAGGGTGCAGACTTGTTTGACCTCTGGACCTTTTCTGAAAATGCCCCCCACTCCACCCCGCAACAGCTGTTAATTAATCCACACAGTTTAAAGAGATTTTCCGAAAGGGTATGGCAGCCTGGCTATCTTCACTTTATGGAGCTTCCCATTTGCAGAGTGAGATCAAGGATTTTTCCCCATGTCCACCCACCTTTCTCTCTGGTCAGCTCTGGCCATGTGGGTTTTTGGCCTTGGGGGGTGTGTGTGTGGCGGGGGGAGCATTGTGTAACATGCAGCCAAAATCAAAGTCAGCAGGAAGACTTTTTGGCTGAGATTGTGTTACCTCTGAGCTAGAAAGCTGAAGGCTTTTCAGTAAATGACTTGTCCTGGGTGTAACATTTTTTTTTTCTTTTGGTGCAAAAAGATGATTTTATTAAAACCCGGGGACATGACCCGTGGGCAGAAAGAGCTACTGCCAGTGTAACAATTTCTTAACAAATTTTGCTCAAACCAGAAGTCAAGCTGGGTATTTGTCACCCCCACCCTTTCCTGTCTTCCCCTATCCAAGCCTAATTTGGCTTCCAGGGGGTATTGCAGTGTTTGTTAGTTTAAAAATAAACCAACCCCCCAAAATAAACAAAATCCCTTTGACATTCCTATAAAGAACAAGTTACTGTACTGGGAGGTTTGCTGTTGGGCAAAGTGACCTAAGTTACTCAAAAGCGCGATGGGATTGCAGTTCAATTACGCCAGAAGAGCACCTCCCCCCCAACACTCTGAGGGGCCGAGTCCTGCCATTCCATCTGGCAAATCGGCCTTTCCACATGTCATCTGCTTTGTAAAGCCTTTCTCTGCTCGCCTGGGCAGTTAGAAACTCCTTCCTCTGGACTCACTCAGCACCATGAGGGTCCTTAGTGCATCCAAGTGGCACTTCATGTAGACATTTCTTCTCTCCCATCAGCCTAGAACCTGGGGAAGTGCCAGGCACACAACAGGCCTTCTGGAATCTGTGAAGAGCCAAGCCTCCGGTTTAAGCAGGAATCAGGCTGGACCAGACTCCACAGTTTCCAACCCCAGTTTCTACTCAGTACAAGGGACTGAGGAGGGCCCCCCAGCAGTGCCCCTGGTAGTATTCCTGTCCCCCGTCCTGAGGAGGATGCCGCTCCCACAGCCAGCCCCATTGCATTTCCCATACTCAGAGGGGAAGTGTGGGCTTGCTACTGAGAAAAGCCACAGACCTACAGCACTAAGCACTTTCCCAGAAACCTGAGCCTGACCCCAGGATGGCATCCCACCAAGCTGCTCCGGGCCTGCACCTGTCTTGGTACTTCCTGGGGCTTCCGGATTCTGGGAAACATGGCTCCCTGCTGCCAGTGTCAGGCCTTTGGGATCTGGAAACCGCCAAGGGGCTGAGGAGCTGCCAAGGGCAGGCTCCTTCTCCATTCTGATGGATCCTGGAGGGGAATGTAAATTGAGGAAAAACCCATTTCTGGAATGTCTGCTGGCTGTCTGCCCCCATCCCTGCCCGTTTCCTGCGCCTTTGGCCACCAGGAGCCCTGGCTAGGCTTCTGTGCCAGATGCAGCAGCCCTGGGCTTTTTTCATTTTCTTCTATCTCATTTGCTTTAACTCTCTCTCTCTCTCTCTCTCTCTCTGCATTTGGAACAGAGACCCAGCACACTCTTTAACACATCCAGGGGAGCTTTAAGTAGCTTGAATGTGACCATTATTATTCTTTACATCTTTTGTATAACTTCTTTGTGGCCCTTTCATGCATTTATAATTTTTTAAGTTACCAAAACAATAGAACTGGACACAGAAAATTGGAAAGTACAGAAAAGAGGGGGAAAAAACCCTTTTACTCAAAATCCCATCATGGTAACAACCATTTGGGTATATTTGAGTTCCCTCCCTGGTGAGTTTCTCTGCTTAGCCAAAGTCAGAGTGAACATGGAACACTGTGAATTGTTCTGGGTTTTCATCCCCGTTCTCATGTTGCCATGAGCAGCTTTTCCTCAAAACTCTATGTTTACCATAAATTATTTTAGCATTTAAAGAATATTAAAGGATGGAATTTCTTTAAAACCGTCCCTTGTTTCTTAAAAAATTTTACTTCCAGGGGCACCTGGGTGGCTCAGTCGTTAAGCGTCTGCCTTCGGCTCTTTTTTTTTTTTAAAAAAAAGATTTTATTTATTTGACAGAGAGAAACACAGGCAGAGAGGGAACACAAGCAGGGGGAGTGAGAGAGGGAGAAGCAGGCTTCCTGCCGAGCAGGCAGCCCATGCCTTCGGCTCTTGTCATGATCTCAGGGTCTTGGGATCAAGCCCCGCATCAGCTCCCTTCTCGGGGAGGGGGGTGGGGGGAAGCCTGCTTCTCCCTCTCCCACTCCCTCTGCTTGTGTTCCCTCTCTTGCTGTGTCTCGCCCTGTCAAATAAATAAAATCTTAAAAAATAGAAATAAAAATAGAGCTACCCTATGACCCAGCACTTACACTATCAGGTTTTTATCCAAAGGATGCAAAAATGTTGATTCAAAGGGCACACACCCTCCAATGTTTATAGCAGCAATGTCCACAATAGCCAAACTATGGAAGGAGCAAAAAGGGCCATCAACAGATGAATGGATAAAGAAGATGTGGTATGTATATATCATGGAATATTTCTCAGCCATCCAAAAGAATAAAATCTTGTCCTTTGCAACAATGTGGATGGAACTAGAGGGTATTAGGTGAAGCAAAATAAGACCATCAGAGAAGGCCAAATATCATGTGATTTCACTCATACGTGGAATTTAAGAAATAAAACATATGAAAATAGTGAAAGGGAATAAAAAATAAAATAAGGTAAAGACAGAGAGGGAGGCCTTAAGCCATAAGAGACTCTTAACTAGGGGCACCTGGGTGGCTCAGTCGTTAAGTGTCAGCCTTCAGCTCAGGTTGTGATCCTGGAGTTCCGGGTTTGAGCCTTGCATCGGGCTCCCTGCTCGGCGGGAAGCCTGCTTCTCCCTCTCTCACTCCCCTTGCTTGTGTTCCCTCTCTAACTGTGTTTCTCTCTGTTAAATAAATAAAAAGCTAAAAAAAAGTTTTTTTAAAAAAAGAGACTCTTAACTGTAGAGAACAAACAGGGTTGCTGGAGGGGAGGTGAGGGGGCGATGGGTTAGATGGGTGATGGGCATTAAGGAGGGCACTTGTTGGGATAGCACTGGGTATTTATGAAAGTGATGAGTGACTAAATTCGACTCCTGAAACCAATACTAAACTATATGTTAACTAACTTGGATTTAAAATTTAAAAAATAATAAATAAAACACATCTGAAAAAAAATGTGACAAAGTGAACTATTGGGACTTGAACAAGATAAAAAGCTTTTGCACAGTAAAGGAAACAGTCAACAAAACCAAAAGACAACCAACAGATGTGAGAAAATACTTGCAAACATTTTAACAGATAAAAGGTTAGTACCCAAAACCTATAAAGAACTTATCAAACTCAACACCCAAAGAACAAATAATCCAGTCAAGAAATAGGCAGAGACATGAATAGATATTTCTCCAAAGAAGACATACAAAATGCCAACAGACACATGAAAAAATGCTCCTTGTCACTCAGCATCATGGAAATACAAATCAAAAATACTATGAGATACCACCTCACACCAGTCAGAATGGCTAAAATTTCAAGTCAGGAAATAATAGGTGTTGACAAGGATGCAGAGAAAGGGAAATCATCCTACACTATTGGTGGAAATGCAAGCTGGTGCACCCATTCTGGAAAATAGTATGGAGGTTCCTCAAAAAGTTGGAAATAGAGCTACCCTACAACCCAGCAATCGCACTGGGTATTTGACCTAAAGATACAAATGTAGTGATCCAAAGGGGCACATGCAACCCCAATGTTTATAGCAGCAATGTCCACAATAGCCAAACTATGGAAAGCACCTAGATGTCCATCAACAGATGGATGGATAAAGAAGATGTGGTATATATATATATACAATTGAATACTATGCAGCCATCAAAACCCCAAAATCTTTCTATTTGCAACAATGTAGATGGGACTAGAGGGTATTATGCTAAGCAAAGTAAGTCAACCAAAGAAAGACAATTATTATATGATCTCACTGATTTGAGGAATTTGAGGATCACAGGGGAAGGGAGAGGACCATAGGGGAAGGGAGAGAAAAATGAAACAAGAGGATTCATGTTTCAGTGAAACAAGAAGACAGAGGATCATAGGGGGAGGGAGAGAAAAATGAAACAAGATGAAACAAGAGAGGGAGACAAACCATCAGAGACACTTAATCTCAGGAAACAAACTGAGGGTTGCTAGAGGGGAGTTGGGTGGGGAGGGATAGGGTGGCTGGTGATGGACTTTGGCGGGGGGGTGCTATGGGGAGTGCTGCGAATTGTGTGAGACGATAAATCACAGACCTGTGCCCCTGAAACAAATAATACATTATATGTTAATAAAAAGAAAAGAAGACAAGCAAACAAAAATATGTTCTGGCATTCTCTCCCCATGCCCAGCTTGGGATGTCCCGTTCAGCCATCTTTGTTTTGGTTTCAGTATCTAGGTCCCTGGAGAGTTTCTATCTCTTCAGGCTGTAGCCAGCCTGCAGGGAAGGTGCAGCACAGGAAACTGCTGGGACTTCCAACCCGAAGGCCTCCCTGCTCTTGTGTCCCCATGGTGGGCAGTGGTAAAGGCAGTCAGGCAGTCAGACCCATGGAATCAATGCAGGGCCATTTCACATGGTTCCTGACCAACAGCAGAGAAAGTGTAGTCTGTCTGCAAGTGGCCAGGCAAGCGGATGATGGTTTTGCCAATGCCCTTGAAGAAGAAAAGAAAGACTAAGGGTCCTAGAGTAGCCTTGGTTAACAATTACAGGAACTGCAAAGGGCTGCACACACAAAACCACATGGGAGGTAATTTTTGGAAGATTTAAGGGATTTTTCAAGGGCAATTTTTATTTTATTTTCTACTGTCACTCTGACTTTTGAATAAGACATGAGACTCCATGACTGTTGGGAATGACCAAAACTAATTTGGTTGCCCTTCTAGCATCTGTCATGTTCTCTCCGTAACCTCCAGGAAGGGGTAAATGATAGAGGTCATTCATCCCCTTCCTCCAACTTCTCCATGTGATGGCATGTAACAACAAAAACAAGCCTTCTACCAAATTCGGCCACGGGCACACCTTCATAAAAGCAGTTTAGGTAACCGGTTCTTGTAAAGTCAGCAATGGGAGAATCAGCCAACATTCTGTGTGTCCAGCAAAAGAGCCCTCCATGATGTGGGAGAACCCAGGACCAAATGGAATTCAACACCTAGGCTGTACTCCAGAGGGGCCAGGCCTGGTCTTGCAATGGTGGTGGATGCCGTAAGCTAACCACAGTGAGCAACATTCACTGACCCAAGAAAAAGTTAAAACTTACTTCTAGCAGACACCCCTGGAATGTGGATTCCTAGTTAGACCGCTGGCATTGTGAAGTCACCACTTTCGGGATGCAGATGAAGGTCAGCTTACCTGGAAACAACCAAAACATCCACCGACAGGGAACTGCTTTCATAATGTTGGGCACAATCCTATAATGAAATCCTCTGCTATTGAAAGAAAAAAATAAGGAAGATCTCTGGGAATTGGGGGAACAAAGCTTCCAGGATGGAGGAATCAAAGGAAAGAGCAAGGTGCATATGTACGAGTGAATAATAACTTACATTTAGTGTACATGGATGTGGAGGGGAATAGGAGTTAATATTTGCACTTGCTTATAATTGCAAAAAGCATCTCTAGAAGGATATCCCAGAAATTAATGACTTATTTCTGGGGGTAGAGGTGGGAAACAGGGCTGGAAATATAACTAGTAGGAAGCATGGAAGCAAGACTTTTCACTGCAATGTATTTTATACTGTTTTGATTTTTAACCATGTGAATGTATTACCTATTCTAAGCAATTAAGTATATGACTTAATTTTCACATGCATACATCATATTGTTTATATCAAAGTATTTTAAAGTAAATTCCAGCACAGGCAATACAACGGTGGCCCCCCGTCCTGGCGTCCCTTTACGGGAGTGCTTTCCAAGCTAGGGGGTCAGGCACACAAAAAACGCAGGACAAACATTTTGCCAGAAGATCTAGAAGGAAAGCAGACACAGAAGTATTCTGGAGTAGAAGGTAGCTTTGCTGAGAACCCTCCTGGCTTGCAGCATACAACCACTGACCTTCTGTTCTGTGCCGGCGCGTGAAAAATAATCTGGGGGTCTCTGTGCCCAGCATGTGGTTAGGGTCCGTCCTTGGGAGCTTCATCTGTCTGGGGGTTTGAGACCCTCTTTCTTTCTTTCCTTCTTTCTTTCTTTCTTTCTTTCTTTCTTTCTTTCTTTCTTTCTTTCTTTTTTTCTTTCTTTCTCTCTCTCTCTCTCTCTCTCTCTCTCTCTCTCTCTCTCTCTTTCTTTCAGGATTTTATTTATTTATTTGACAGAGAGAAACACAGCTAGAGAGGGAACACAAGCAGGAGGAGTGAGAGAGGGAGAAGCAGGCTTCCCACCAAGCAGGGAGCCCGATGCGGGGCTTGATCCCTGGACTCTGTGATCACAACCTAAGCTGAAGGCAGACGCTTAAGGAATGAGTCACCCAGGTGCCCCTCCCTCCCCTTTTAAGAGGTTTTGGACTTTCGACAACAGATTTCATTTGGTCTCCACAACACCTCTGAGAAGTAGAAATACTATCCTTGTTTGATGCAGGAAGAAACGAGGACTCAAAGACCATGTAGTCAGATGAAAGTAATTTGATTACAGTACCTCTCAGATTGGACTTTTATTCTGACACATGAAGAGTGGCTCTGCCCTTTTAGGAATTTACATATATCTGGGGTTTATGATTTAAGACAAGAGCTATCATTGTCTTGCACTTGCCCTTTTAATTTTTTTTTTTTAATTTATGTAGTGAATTTTCTTGACAGTTTCTCCAGTAATGTCTATACACACACAGAAGAAGGTCCGGGGACAATGAAAGAAAGCAAAAGAACTTGAGGCCACATGGCTTTCACTCCTGTGGCTAGGGGGGCCACCAAAGTGGCTTTGAACTTTCTGGCAGCCATTGCTGAAAGGGAATCCTGGACTTGGCCCCTGGAGGAATGCTGGCAGGTTTTGTAGACCTGTGACAACCCACAAAGCTAGGATTACAGAGGAAGGAATGGGAGAGGCTCTTCCTTACCCTTGGTCATTTTCACCCTAGAAACTTCAGACCCGCCTCCTGGAAAGGGTGAGGCGTGGGTTGGTCCTGTGATCATTGTTCTTTATCAGAGTTCCCTCCTCTGAGTAACCGCCAACACTCAGGCCAGACAAGGGTGTCACCCTATGCAGGGCAGGGGCGAGCTAGGGCCACCGTTTGCTCTCCGATCTGAATGGCTTCTATTTGCATCACCTTGATGATTGTGTAGGAACCAGGATGTGGCATTTTGTCATGGGACTCTGGCATTAACAGGGAGGAAGGTAAAATGGGAAGGTCACTGCCTTCCCTGCAGGGAAAACAAGACCTAGAACAGAGGATGGAACCAGGCCTCAAATCCGAGTCAGGAAATGCTGTCTTCCAGCCTCGACAAGTGTCCGCGCAGAGTCTTGGGATCTGGAGTTGCCCTGCTCCCGGCCGCCAGAGCCCGTTCTTACCTGCTGCTGTGTCTCCAGTGCTAGGCAGAGTGGCGACCTGGGCAGTCGCACAGTCGTGTGCTCAGAAAGGCCCACACCTGGTTTAATGTTCTGGCGTCACCACCTGGAAATCTCAAATAAATTTGCCTTTTAAAAAAAAAAAAAGAGAATGGATTCTGGTAAAATATACAGAACAAAAAATTTGCCATTTTTAAGTGGATAGTTAGTAGCATTAGGTACACTCAGGGTGTCATAGGGCTATCATCACCCTCCACTTCCAGAACGTTCTCATCACCCCAACCAGAAACTCCATACCCTGTCTCTGCTCATCCTCTCCAGCCCTCAGCCCCTCGGCGTCCCTCTTCCACCGCTGTCTCTATGAATGTAACTATACTAGGAACCTCACGTAAGTGGAATCATTCAGGATTTGTCCTTTTGTGTCTGGCTTCTTTCGCTCTGAATCCTGTCTTCAAGTTTTATCCATGTGGTAGCAGGTGTCAGAATGTCTTTCCTTTCTACACCGGAATCGTCTTGCACCGCACGGCTTGGCCCTTCTCAGTTCTCCGCGTCTGTCGGCAGGCATGGACTGCGATTTCAGCTTTGGCTATTGTGCCTATACATCAGCGTATATGTTGGGTTTTGCTTCTAATTGTTTTAAAAACGGATGACACAATAATAAATGGAGTGTGGTCGGTTCAAAACCTTCAAAACCCAAAGCCAAGGGGAAGAAGAGAGCAAGAAGGATCTTGGGTGGTTAAAATGAAGGGAAACTCAGCATAATCTCTTCCAGTCCAGTGAAATAAGCCAAGAAGAGAAAGTCAAGTATCGCATGGTTTCACTTACTTGCGGTGCATGAGGGGTAACCTGGAGGACAGTGGGAGAAGGAAAGTAAATGGGAACTAGGGTAATCCAGGGAGGGAGACGAAACAACAGAGACTTTGGACACAGAAACAAACTGAGGGACTTGGAGGGAGGGGGTGGA
>PITA01030415.1:0-11257 GCA_004023965.1 Spilogale gracilis | reverse complement strand
TTGACCATGGTAGCTACCTTAACGCGGTCTCCAAAGGTCCTTTTCAGGACCACCCACATGGTCACAGGGAGAGCTGTTCCCGGAAGGCGAAGGTCACACTCCCCCGAGTCGGTGTTCTTACCCTTGTGCTCCGGATGAGCGCCTTGTCCTCTGGTTTGCGGAGAACCCTGGGCGGCCCGCTGACGTGGCCGCGCTCTGCAGAACCCGGGCAGGGGAGGTGTGCAACTTGCAGTCGCCGGGTCTCCTGTTCCCTGGCGTGCTCCCTCCCTCCTGGCCTTCCCACCCAGAACCGCAGCCCTCCCTACTGTAACCTGCCGGAGGGAAGAGGTGGCCTTCAGAAGGTGCTCACTCTGGCTCGATGTCCGCTCTCCCTACCTGAAGACTTGGGTCTGTGGCACCAGGTGCGGGAGAAGACTCCCCCTTCTTCACCAGACTTCTGTCAGTTACTAGATGCTGTTATGTTAAATCTCCAGGTAATCTGGAGTGCCCGTGCCTCAGTCTGCACCACTCACTAGAAATAACCCTGCCACAGTTACCAGTGACCTAGCTGCCAAATCCAGAGTAACACTAAACAGCGTCTCTGCAGCAACTGATCCTGTTCATCCTTCCTCCCCTTGCAGTTTTAACCGCATTGTGTGGTACCTTCCTTCCTGACCCAGATTCTCCATGATTCTTACTTGGCTTTTTTGACCCTATTCCTCTCCTTGTGATTGGTTCCAATGAAAAACTTGTGTTCTCATAGCGGTCCATAGCAGTCCATAGATCCTCCTTGAGCCAACTCTTCCAGACTCCCATAGACATCCAGGCACCTAGGAAAGATCAGGTATCACCTGAAGCGTAGCTGAATAGGCCATCCTACCATCCACTGCTTTGGCAGGATTATTTTGAGCTCAAACAGCAGACATGCATGAGAATGGAGCTCTGACCTTCCCATTTCTCCCTGAACACAGATCCTGACCCCTTGTGAAAGGTGCCATGTCTATATCAGGAAGAGAAGAACATATGGCCAGAGACCGAGTCATGCTGAGAGGAATCTATACAAGCAGACCTTGTTAAAATAACCCTGTATCTCCTTTCCTCCCCTCCTATCAAGATTACTACCCTTTGTTCAGCCTAGTCTGTAAGCACCTTAGGCCTAACCACTTTCAGGGACTTCATTTTCCTGTGAAGACCCCCATGAGCACATAAAAATATTCAGTAACACGTGTCCGCTTTTCTCTTGTTAATCTGTTTTATGTCAGTTTCATTCTCGGGCTGAGACAGAGACCTGGAAAAAGTAGAGGGACATTCTGCCTCTTGCACACAGCCTCCCAGCCCGAGTCTCAGTGTCGTTCTGCGATCTCAGGTTCCTGCCAGATCTTTGCCCGCATCCTTCATGCCCCACGCAGCGCCCCCACTATCCCTCCACCTCGCTGCAGAGACCTGAGTGACATGCACATTTCATTATTCCATCACGCAAAACCATAAAAAAATGAAAGGCCTTCGCTGGTTCTCCTAACATCTACAGAAAGGAAGAAGGGCTCTCATAGAAAAGCAAATTACTTTTTGGAAAGATAAATGGGCCCCAGAAGGATAGATGGCAGATGGATTATGACAAAGTCTGGGTGTGGTACAGACTTCTCATTTCCAGCAAGAGATGAGCATCACTCCAGAGGACGGGATGCATGACAACGGAGTTATTTTTGAGAGGATCTGCTTTTAGGCAAAGAAAGGTTCCAGAACTCAAATGCCTTTAAAACAAAATTAATCCTTATGCTTCATATAAGTGCTTATAGAAAGTGGCATCATTGTGTGAGATGGCAAGATCCTGATCCCCTTCACTCCTTTAAGAGTTTCCTTCTAGAAAACTTCACCTGATTCTCCCAGGCAAAATCAGTGCCTGTGACTTCCGGACATTCCAACAGACATGCTCCATACATGCACCCGACCCACCTTCAGAGTTCCCTACCCGACTGGAGAGCTACCACACACTTGAACCGCTCTCTGGATGTCTTGAAGGCTTGGACAGTATCTTCCTTTTGATACTCTCAGGACCCAGGTAATTACAGCACCTAGTATACACTTAGTTAATATTTGTGCAATGACTAAACGAGTCAATGGAATGAAACTATCAAAGGCCACAAGTAAACTTTTATACAAATTCCTCTCCTTTAATAATTTTATCTGCTCCCCTATAACTTTTTTTTTCCTCTCTTATCATTTTGCTTGACACAAATGTCAGGCTTGTGGCTACAAAGGACTATTGCAGAATTTTATTTATTTTTCCTAAAGATTTTACTTATTTGGCAGAGAGAGAGAGACACAGTGAGAGAGGGAACATAAGCAGGGGGACTGGGAAGGGGAGAAGCTGGCTTCCCGCCGAGCAGGGAGCCTGATGCAGGGCTCGATGCGGGGCTCGATGCGGGGCTCGATGCGGAGCTCGATCCCAGGACCCTGGGATCATGACCTGAGCCGAAGGTAGTCCGTTTAACCCTCTGAGCCACCCAGGCACCCTATAGCAGACTTTATTTAGATAGAGTTTGTAACCCCTCAATTTGTGATTAAAAATAATCTAATGAGTCCCGATCTATATATATAAAATAAATATGCCTCCTGTTTCTTGTTCTCACAGATCTTTATTTTAATGTCCACCTTTTAAAGATGATAATTTTACCCTAAATTTTCTCACACAAATGCCACTGTCATAGACTCCTATGTAATCAAAGTGAGCCAGATTTCTATCACTATTTAATGGAATAGTCATAGGTTGCTATAGAATCCCTAAGCTTTATTTTGCTGGCATGAATTATAAGAGAAAGAAAATAAAAGAAGGATTAGCAGCACTTTTTTTTTTGGTGTGATATGAAAGAAACTGTTCCTTAGGGTGCCTGGGTAGCTCAGCTGGGTGGGTGTCCAATTCTTTTTTTTTTTTTTTAAGATTTTATTTATTTGACAAGGAGAGAGACGCGCGAACAGAACACAAGGAGGAGGAGTGGAGATGGAGAAGGAGGCTTTCCAATGAGCACAGAGCCCAAAGCCCGTCTCAATCCCAGGACCCTGGGTCTGTGACCTGAGCGGAAGGCTAAGGCTTAAATACTGAGTCACCAAGGTTTTCCTGGGTATCTAGTTCTTGATCTTGGCTTGGGTCTTGATCTCAGGGTCATGGGTTCAAGCCTCAGGTTGGGCTCCATGCTGGATATGGAGCCTACCTGAAGGAAAAAACAAAACAAAACAAAACACTGGTTTCTTTAGTTCTGTAACTAGGGTTGACCATTTTCTGCAATGTATGAATTGTATTTACTTTCCTAAACTACAATGTGTTTCCTAAAATACAATGTATTTACTTTCCTAAGATTGTATGGTATTGTTTTTGGCATATTCACTAATACAGTATGAAAAATATTTATTGCAACAGATCTCTTATGAAAATATTTAATCACCCAAAGTAATCCAAATTAATTTACTCTGAGTGAGTTTATTGTGAGTTAACTTCTCAGCCTCACTTTCTTGTCTCTAGATGGGGCATAGGCTCTGGCCAGGCTGTTATGAGGATAAGCTGAGATCAGACAGACAGAACTCAGATTGTGCTCCCAGATTAGTGAACCAGATCCCTGCAGAGAGGACTTTCCGGCTCCAGCTGACATCAGCCAGGTCGCACTGCGTAAGTTACATGTAAACAATTAAGAATTTACGATCACCTTTGCTATGAAATCCCTATGCTGTGAAATACAGTTTGTTTGTTTCTTAAGATTTTGTTTATTTATTTGACAGAGAGAGAGAGACCACAAGTAGGCAGAGACAGGCAGAGAGAGAGGAGGAGGCAGGCTTCCCACCGAGCAGAGAGCCCGATGCGGGCCTCAATCCCAAGACCCTGAGATCATGACCTGAGCCAAAAGCAGAGGCTTTAACCCACTGAGTCACCCAGGCGCCCAAAATATGGGGTTTTTTTTAAAGATTTGTATTTATTTATTTGAGAGAGTACATGAGCAGGGCCAGAGGGAGAAAGAGACCCCCTGCTGAGCAAGGACCCCCCCCCCCTCCCTCCCAATGTGAGGCTTGATCCCAGGACCCTGGGATCAGGACCTGAGGTAGGTGCTTAACCCACTGAGCCACCAGGCATCCCTGATATGGTTTCTTTTAAAAGCAGACAAAAGAATTTGTCCACAGATCGGCAGCATTGTTGAGAGGAAAAGGGTGCGATAGATCTAAGGACCAGTCGGCCCTCCAAGTCGAACAACCCTAGCGTGAAAATCAGTGTCTCTGTCCACTGGCCGCTCACCACCCCCGCCATCATCGAAGGCCGATTCTGCTCGGGCCCACCGACCAGCTGTGGCGTCGGCACTGCTCTGTCCGGGCGCCCGCTCCACCTCCGCTAAAGGACAGCGGTCACTTCTCCAGAGTGAATCTTTTGACATAGAAACCCTAAACCAGATCAGGTTCCTCTCTGTGTGAATCCAGATATCTGGTGTGCGATGAATAACAGTAACCTTAGATCCCTAGAGGAAACCCCAGTCTTTGTTTGGCCTCTTAATGTTTCCTGCTGGCGATGTTGTGATCACGGTCTGATCCAGTCCCTCATCAAAAATATCAGTGTAGGGGCGCCTGGGTGGCTCAGTTGGTTGGGCGACTGCCTTTGGCTCAGGTCATGATCCTGGAGACCCGGGATGGAGCCCCACATCATGCTCCCTGCTCAGGGGGAAGCCTGCTTCTCCCTCTCTCAGTCCCTCTGCTTATGTTCCCTCTCTCACTGTGTTTCTCTCTGTCAAATAAATAAATAAAATCTTTAAAAAAAAAAAAAAAAGAATATCAGTGTAGCGGGGCGCCTGGGTGGCTCGGGGGGTTAAGCCTCTGCCTTCAGCTCTTAATTCCTGCTTCTCCCCCTCCCACCACCCCTGCTTGTGTTTCCTCTCTTGCAGTGTCACGCTCCCTGTCAAATAGAATAAAATCTTTAAATAATAATAATAATAATAATAATAATAAAATTGTTGGTGATCACCATCTTTCCCTCACATGGGTTAAACTAAGGCTTAGAGAGAAAAACTCAACTCGCAACCACTGTGTAATACTCCAAGCCAGTACCTCAGGGATTTATTAGTTTTTCTAACTTTCCAAGTGTACACTTTCCAAGATCTCAGACAGATGAGAAAAGAGAGAAGCCAAATTCTGTTTGACTTCAAAACCCTCCCACGGCCCATGTGCCCGAGTGGCCTGCTGCATCCGCCCCTCTCTGAGCCGAGACACACCTTTACACTCCCCTGTCCAGCTTCACCCATAATGACACACATCTGTTTTCAACACATTTTGTCACCTATTTCGTTTTCAAAATAGTCAAAATTTTTATTACACAAATATTCCAATAAAAAAGATAAAAGGTGAGTTGATCGACTATCTTTATAACCAATACCTAGACTCAATAACTGAGCACAGTTTACCATGGTTGTGTAGACGTCTAAATGCAGATACATTCTCTGCTGAGCAATTTAAAAGTGGATTGCAGACATTGTGAGGCTTGAAGCCCTGAATATCTCACTATCTAACTCCTAAGAATAAGGGAATTTTCCACATAATCTCAACATTATCAAACCTAAAAAAAAAGGCAGAAAAGAAACTAATTCATAAAATGATCTAATATCCAGTCTGCATTCAACTTTCCCCACTTGTCTCCAAAATGGCCCCTATAGCTTCATGTATCCAGGATCCAAGCAACACATTTTGTTGAGTGCCCCATTGCTTGAGTCTCTTTTTATCTTAAACTCTCCTCAACCTTTTTGTTATGACTGATTTTGTGGAGAAACCAAACTAATTGTGTTATATGAGGTCCCACCTTCTGGTTTTATGTTTTCCCCATGTGATGGTGTTTAACTGACTCCTTTATCTCCCCTACTCTCTGTAAACAGCACTTGAGGCATGATTAGATTCTTAGACCTTTGTCCAAGGTGATGCTATTATAAGGCAGAAGGGAAGGCACAGAAGTGGTCGGTTACTTTTAGTGATGCTAAATTACACTTAGGTAACATGGCGGCGAGGTGGAGGGAGAGGCATTACTCCCCTGTAAAGATATTTTTCCCCCTTTGCAAATGACACTGTTTGCAGATACTTGGACATCAGTTGAATCTAGTGTTCCCCAGCTTTTTTCCAAAAGGTTTTAGCATTGTTAATCTTTGACCATCTCATCAAAAATAGGTTCACCACAGGACAAAAGTTCTGTGCGGCAAAGGCACTCAACAGGGCATATGCTAAGATTTATGGTCATTACTGTTTTTATTCTGGAGCGGACAGATCTGGCTAGGCAGAGCATAACATGACTGGGAGACCCCACCACCTACACCACACCCACCCACCCACCCACACACACACACACACTGAAAAAATAAAAACTAACACTAGAGAAAACACTGTAGTAAACTTTGCTAAACTGTAGCGCACCCTAGAGAGGCCCTGCGCACTCAGATCTGCCATGTCTCCAGGCCGATTCCTCACCTACGAACCTGCCTCAAGCACCATTTCACGACCTGCTGTATCCCCAAATGTAACCGCTTCCAGCCTGCCGATATGGAAAGCAGCTGACAGGAACACCTAAGAGCATCAGACGACACTTGTGCCCATGAACTTGCAGCGTTTTGTACCAAACCAATGCCCAGTCCCAGAGCAGCACCAGGGGCAAGTGAGACCTCCTTAGTAGAAAGATCAGGTGACCCTGAAAAGGGCCTTTGGGTGAGAAACGTAAGGCTCCAGTGGGGACATGACAAGTCTCAGCCCCCGAAGCCGTAGAGGGTGCGGCCCTGGCGCTTGAGCGCGTACACCACGTCCATGGCCGTGACCGTCTTGCGCTTGGCGTGCTCCGTGTAGGTGACGGCGTCCCGGATCACGTTCTCCAGGAAGACCTTGAGCACCCCGCGCGTCTCCTCGTAGATGAGGCCGGAGATGCGCTTGACGCCGCCGCGCCGGGCCAGCCGCCGGATAGCGGGCTTGGTGATGCCCTGGATGTTGTCGCGCAGGACCTTGCGGTGGCGCTTGGCGCCCCCCTTGCCCAGCCCCTTCCCGCCCTTGCCGTGGCCAGGCACAGTAACTAGTCGCTGGGAATTACAGTCGAAGGACTGTATAGGACTTAATACCAACCCCCAGCAGCCCTTTTCCTAATAATTGTGCAGAACTCTGTACAAACTAAAACACCGGAGAAGTTAGGAAATCGCTCAGAGTCCTCAACTCGCCCCCTTGCTTCTAAGGCCTAAAGTAGACACGGGACAGGAAGATTTACTGGTATTTAGAAAATAAGAACCTCTAAACACAAGTTTCAGGCATGCACACAAAAGAAATGACCTCCTTTGTATATATGTACACGTGTTTAAAGATTTATCCTTTCCATATATATTTTTGGATCGTTTGGGACACTGGAATTTTATCAAGCCCAGATCCCGAGAAACAAAGGCCATCCTAAATATACTGCAGAGCAACCAGGCCAGGCTTCAGGTTTGGGATCAGAGAGTGGAAGCTTTCAAACTGTAACATTGAACCTGACTGTTGATTTACCTGCCTTTCGGCAGCCTTCCCGCAAGAAGGAAGAGTAGCCCTTGGTAAGGGACTTATTACAAGCAAAATGACTGGCATCTAGTTCCTGAACAGTAAATTCATGTGGCCCAGGAATTCTGTTCTTAAAAACAATATTTATAATACAAGACTGAAGAACATGGAAGGATTTCAAAACATGTCCAATATAACACATATATATGTACAGTGTGCTTTACGTATACAAATTAAGCATATATATTTAAACAACGAAGGGTTGCAGAGGAAAAGAAGGTAAACTGTCAGGGGCTAAGGCCCTATTCTCATATGGAAGACAAAAGGTGGAGAGCCCTTTTCTGGGCTTAGTGCTTGTAACACAGGCAAAACTGTCATGAACTCTAATGAAAATTATATGTGTTGAAATAGTTACATGGAAACTTAGCTTTAAGAAAATATAAATGATGTCCTTAGAATAAATCGGATTTTCAAATGGCAAGTGATTTTTATTGCATACTTACGATGTCCAAAAGTAAAGTGTTCAGAAAGAGCATGGATTAGCTCCACCACGTTACCCCAATTTGAGATTAGGAATACCAAATTCTGAAATCCCATTTACTTTGAGGTAGGGGCAGCAATATATGAAACATCACATACCAACAGAAATGAACCAAATATCAGCCCGATAGACATGTCACCAGAAGAAGAAAGCAAAAGGCAGAAGAAAGCAAAAAATTCTGTTGGGGGAAGAGGGGCAGAATCCACTGTTTTCTTAAACAAACCATGGAATTCCGAGCAATGCAAAGTAGCAATCGCTAAATAATTGTCACAGCAGCTTTTTTTTACCTTGTTATTTTGCAAAAACTGGATTCACAAGAAGTTGTCACAGTAGGTACCTACGCCTTAAAGCAATTTCCACTAATGGTCACATCCCACAGAACTAGTGTATACTGCAATATCCAAGCCAAGTAATTGATATTGGCAAAATACTGTTAACTAGACAACAGGCCTTTTCAACTCTCCTTGGTCTTACCAGGCACTCATTTGTGTGTGTGTGTGTGCACGCGCACGTGTGTGTGTGGCCCCAAGCAATTTTATTCCATGTATATAGATTCACATAAATACCACAGCAAAGCTGATATGAAACTTCTCAAATGTCACCAAGGAACTCCTCTTGACCCCTTTATATTACATCTTGTGGCAATCATTAATCTGTTATCCATCTCTGGTTTTTGTCATTTTGAGAATGTTACATAAATAAATAATATAACATGTAACCTTTTGAAAATGACTTTGAGGGGGAGCAAAATATGTGATCCCAAAATGTGCTGCTTTGGCACATGATTATTCTGAACTGAAGGCAATCAAGACCCAGCAAATTCAAGAAAACCTTTACCTCTCCCTGAACTACCTAAAAAATTTTAGATAGGGGCCCTGACCCTGAAAGAGAGCTATTACCAGAGATAACGTTTTATCAGAAAGACCTATCTGTAGGTTGCCCTCTCTCCCTTTGAAGCCCCAGGTCCCTATCCCATTCTTTAGCTCAGAGGGGCCTATAAATCTCTACCAACAGACTTATCCTTGGGTCTCATATTCTTATGGGCTCCCATACACACAATTAATTTTTTCTCCAGTTAATCTGTTTTTATATCAATGTACAGCCAAAGAACCTACAAGGGTAGAGGAAACCTTTTCTTCTCCCATAGTTGTTGGTTTGTTTTTTTCACTAAGCAAGATGCATTTGAGATCCATCCCAGTTGTTGTGTGTATCACTAGCCTGCCTTTTGTTGCTGAGTAGGATTCCATGCATGGATACATGAAGATTTATTTAACCACTCACCCATTGAAAGCTATGAAGTTGTTTCTTAATATTAGGCCTATTGCTAATAAAGCTGTTATGAATTTTCATGTACAACATTTTGTTTTGTGTACCTCCCAACACCGTCCTTGCCAGTTTTGTTTTGTGTTTCTTGCATTATTCCACCTTAAAATCACATTTTTTAAGATGCAAAATAGCATTGTGATGACTGGGAGCCTATAACTCTCTCTGTAGTCACAAAGAAATGACAGGATGTTGCTATTATCATTTGGAAGTTTGCCTCAAGGTTCCAAGATATTGCATCAAAAGACATTTTCAGTTGCTTCCAAAATCTGACTTCTGGCTTCTGCAGCGGAGTAATTATCCCACCACGAGCCTCCAGTGTTTGTTAAATAAACTGCCATCCTGTGGGTCCTCTCATGGGACTTGGGATTTCACTGATATGCGGAGCTGCTCACTTAGTGCCTGAAAAGCCCCCAGTGTTTAGTAATCCCCAGAGCAAGGGATAAGCCCTGGAATGAGGCTAGGAGTCCCGACGACTGACTAACGTCTGTGAAACCTGACTGATACACCAAGCCTCCGTGGCTCTAAGTTTTGTCATAGGAATCCGAATCCATTGGAGGAAACTTTGGAAGCTGTTGCCTCCTTGGTTCTTTGAGGATTAATAATGTTAGGCACCAGCACCAGTGCAAGGGCTGGATCCTGCCTTAATGACTAACCCCATTTTCTCACACAAGGAAGGCGCACATCCTGCACGATCTTGAGTTTTCAATTATGAGTCACAACGGGTTGTGAATTCCCCGGTGTGAATATGCTCAGCTATTCCTCCGGGCCCCACGTGCGGCAGCATGCCTTGCCTAGCGGTACCTGACACGCTGCTACCCGCGGGGCTGCTGGCGCCGCTCCAAGCCGAACTCGGGAAATCCTGCGGAACCCACGCTGGAGGTACCAGATGTCTATTTCCAGCACAGAGAAGCTGACCACTGTTAGCACGGGGTGTATCGTTCTGTGTGGTTGCCAAACTACTCCCGAGACACCACTACCACTCCGCGTGCGTTCTTGAATATCACTGTCGGCGGGCTCCAGCAAACACCTTGAACTCCTGGATGCTCTCCAGGTTGCTCAAGGATCCGTCCTTTCTGCTATCAGAATGAAATGTGGAAATCCATGCCGGGATTCCTGGCAAGTTGCAGTCAATTACATTGACAGGCATATTAATACATATCAACTGACCTTGTGGATTGCGGGTCAGGTTTTGACAGCACGCTCTGTAGCTAAATCGGGAGCTATTGCCTTCAGAACAGGGTATCTGTAACTTGCCGCCGCTTCTTTGTAACTCAGGTAAAGTACTCAAATCCAAGGTTTTAGTAGTCCCTCTAAATGCCCTCAGCCATGACCGATGGCTCCGAGGAAAAGCCAAGACTGAACACCCTCTGCAGGGAACGCAGCGCTAATCAGCCTCCGAGGACGCACGGGCCGGGTCACCGGAAGGATTGCGACCTTTGGTGAGTGTCCGGGCGGAGGCCGGAGCAAGCAGGCGGGCAGCCAGCAAGAGCTCACAGGCGCACCTCTCGGGCCACCCGAGCAGCACGGGCCGCCAACCCCCAGCTGCCCTACTACGCCGGCGGGGGGGTGGGGGTATCAGGGGGGACCGTGGAGGGCGGAGACCCCACTCGAGCAGTACAAGCTCTTCAGGCCGAAACTGTGGGTGGCTCTGAAAAGAGCCTTTGGGTTAACACTCGTTTCTTCGTGACAACTTAAGCCCTCTCGCCGCGGATGCGGCGCGCCAGCTGGATGTCCTTGGGCATGATGGTGACGCGCTTGGCGTGGATGGCGCACAGGTTGGTGTCCTCGAAGAGCCCCACCAGGTAGGCCTCGCACGCCTCCTGCAGCGCCATGACGGCCGAGCTCTGGAAGCGCAGGTCGGTCTTGAAGTCCTGCGCGATCTCGCGCACC
>PITA01030414.1:0-16559 GCA_004023965.1 Spilogale gracilis | reverse complement strand
GAATGGATAAAGAAGATGTGGTACATATATACAATGGAATACTATGCCTCCATCAGAAAGGATGAATACCCAACTTTTGTAGCAACATGGACTGGACTGGAAGAGATTATGCTGAGTGAAATAAGCCAAGAAGAGAAAGTCAAGTATCGCATGGTTTCACTTACTTGCGGTGCATGAGGGGCAAACTGGAGGACAGTGGGAGAAGGAAAGTAAATGGAAACTAGGGTAATCTAGGGAGGGAAACAAAACAACAGAGACTTTGGACACAGAAACAAACTGAGGGACTTGGAGGGAGGGGGTGGAGGGATGGGAGAGCCTGGTGGTGGGTACTGGGGACACCTAAAGTGTGGAGCACTGGGTGTGGGGAATGGGGAATGAATCTTGGAACACTGGGAAAAAAAAAAAACTAGTAACAATAAAAAAAACAAAACAAAAAAAATTTGTCTATAAAAAACAGAAGACATCAAAATAGTATTTAGCCCTTGGGAGTTAGATCATTATTTTTTCAATTATTAATTATTATTAAAAAACGTGTATGCACATATTATATATATACATAATAGATATATAGATACATATATATACATACACATCTCACTGTAAGAACAAAACAAGAAAATTTTAAAAAAGTGTGCCATGACAGGGATGCCTGGGTTTCAGCTCAGGTCATGATGAGATCAAGGCCCTGTTGAGCTCTGCACTCACCACAGAGTCTGCCTGAGACACTCTCTACCTCTGCCCCTCCCCACCATGTGCTCTCTCTAAAAAATAAATCTTTTTAAAAATGTATGCCACAATAAAAGTATCTAGCTCATATTCTACTGTTCCACTCACTAATTCCTACATCAATTACCCTCCAAATCTGCAGCACTGTTCCACGGAAAAATGTCTTTGCAAGTCTTCCTAGTAATCCATCAGTAGAGCTGGGAGAAAGGCACTGACTCTCATCAATTTCCATTAGTCCTAAAGGCACTGCTAAAGAATTGTTAGACTCCAAAGAAAAAGGAAAAGTTACTATTAGTGTTTGTTTAGAGAAACTACTGTAAGAAAATAATGAAACAAAATCTCACAGATATCTTTATTTTCTAATATCCCATCTTCCATCATAGCTCTTCCTCTCAGCTTTACTGTCTTTGTAACTGACATCATTCTCCCACTTCTAATTAATTTGAACAAATATTTTATGTGCTCCTCAGTCGGGCTTAAAATTTTGAAGCTCTATTCAAATAGTCTTTCTCCATCCTCATATTTCTTCACAAAAGCCCATCAAATGTTTCTCCAAGATGCTTCTCATCAATTCCTTCCTTTCCATTCTTCACTACTTTTCACTTTGTTCCATCACTTACCTCACCCTTCGCTTATTCCATATAATCTAGCACAATACTGCAAATCCCTAAGAGCCCCTAGAATTCTTTCTTGAGGGTCTGAAAGGTCAAAATGATCTTCATAACAATATGAAAATGTTATCTGCCCCTTTTACTGTATTGACATTTGCACAACAGAGCAAAAGCAATAGTGATAAAACTGCTGGTGCCTTGGGGCGCCTGGGTGGCTCAGTCGTTCAGCGACTGCCTTCATCTCAGGTCATGATTCGGGATTGAGCCCCATATCAGGCTCCCAGCTTGGCGGGAAGCCTGCTTCTCCCTCTCTCACTCCCTCTGCTGGTGTTCCCTCTCTGGCTGTGTTTCTCTCTGTCAAATAAATAAAATCTTTAAGAAAAACCCAAAAACTGGTGCCTTGGCACCAATCAAAGCAGTGGCCCCACAATGTACTACCCATCACTGTACTCTTCACTGCCATACACTCAAAGGGGGAAAAAGCCAGCTTCATTGAAGAATGCCCTTATTGAAGCATAAACATTAATCTTATTAACTCCTAACCCTTAATACAAATCATTTTTATATTCTATTTGATGAAATGCATAAAATACTGCCATTGCATACCAAAGTACAATAGTTGGCTCAAAGAACAGCATGTGTGATTTTGAGCTGCAAACTGAACTAGCCACTTTTTCCACAGAACACCATTTATATTTGAAAGAACTGATGAACTGGTTACTCGTGCTTAAATATGACATTTTATTGAAAATGAACTAATGATGGGGCACCTGGGTAGCTTGGTCAGTTAAGTCACTGCCTTCAGCTCAGGTCATGATACCAGGGTCCTGGGATCAAATCCCACATCGGGCTCCCTGCTCAGCAGGGACCCGGCTTCTCCCTCTCCCTGCCCTCTGCTGGCTTGTGTGCATGCGCTCGCCCGCGGGGGTACACTCCCTCTTCCCCTCCCTCTCTCTCCCCAATAAATAAATAAAATCAAAAAAAAAAAAAAAAAGTAGAATTGAGAATCTGTCCTCTATTTAACCAAGTATGAAACTTTTCAGGTGTAATTACTAATAGAGTCAATAACAACAGATATAACTAGCATACACGATCTTGGGGTTCTCAAGGGTATAAAAGGGCTCTGAAATCAAAAGTCTGAGAATCACAGATTCTAGTTAGCAGATTATTTCCATCTTTCTTCTCTGATCTATTCTCATCACGATTGTCAGAATAATCCTGAGCACTTTCAACATTACCCCTTCTATAGAAACCTTTAAAGCTCCCAACATCCTGCCATTTCATATCTAAATGACTTATCTAGCTTCCAAGTTTATAAACTGGCCCTACGGTGCTCGCTTCAGCTGCACACATACTATAAATTGGCCCTATCTTACCTAGCACATCTTATTTCTCCATGCTTCCCAACACAAGCCTTCTGTATTAGTCCCCAAGCCTTTATCCATCTCTTTAGTTAAGTACACCTGGGAATATCCACATCCCCATTCCCTTCTCTGCCTACTCTCTCTTTCTCCCTGACACATCCCAGCCACCTAAACTTAACTCATTCTTAGGGGTCAGGGAGCAAAAAGCACAGTGCCTTGAATGTTAGGTTTCCAAGTCTGTACTTCAGTTTACCGGCAATATACGAAGATTCTTTGGCCAGGAGAGGGTGGATGACCATCTCAAACTCCTAACAAGACTTTAATCAAACAAAATATGTATCTTATTTGAACATAACTAAAATTCATAGTCAAAACTAAAATTCTTCCACAGACTTTAAGGATGAAGGTAAAATATATATTATCACATTATGAATCCAAATCTATAATCTCAGGCCAAGGCAGCCTGGAACTCTGAAATGTGGCATCTTCCAGTACAAAAAAGACTGAAAAACACAGCTAAAGCAGAAAACAAACATGTTCTCATTTCTTGAATAGAGGGCCTTTGGTACTAACAAAATCCTTTCCTAAAAGCCCAATTCTATTAGAAACACAAAACAAACCAACAAACCAAAAACAAAATAAAGCCAATATGTAACAGCAATAAATATTCACTAGTCACTAAAGGCCTTTAGTTTAAAATGACAGAGTAACTTCATATGCACAAAACAGGTATGACCATCACTTAATATGCAAAAGACACATGAAATCTACTGATTTAGTTTAGGCCTAATAATAATCTGTACCCACTACTGCCAGAACTCTAGGTTAGCCCAAATCATCTTTTATGCAAAACCTGCTATGATTTCTCCCAACTAGAAAACAATGATCTCTTTTCTCTAAACTCATGTTGCATATGGTCTGTTCCCTTCAAGTCAGTTCGTTCATTCTTTCCACAAATATGTACCGAGTGTCTAATACATGCCAGGCACTCTTCTAAGCTCTAAGGACACAGCAGTGAACCAGCTTCCTGGATTTACACTACAGTGGGAAGAGAAAGGTAACACACAACTAAATAAAAGGTGACAGATGTCATAATAAAAATGTAAAGTAGGTAAAGAGCAGCGGTAAACTTTCTATAAAGCTAACAGAACTCAAATTTCAGCCTCCCTCACTCGCATGAGCCTCTGTGAGTGTTGAGAATTACTGGGACATGCAGAATGCCACGAAGGTGACCAGTAGCACCCAGGATGCTAACTGGAAGCATTTTATGAGAGCATTTCTGAGTAAATGCCTAAAGAAACCTCAGGATAAAAGGACCTGACTCTAAGGTTACAGCATCTTGCTGGGACATCTTTTTTCTTTTTAAATAAATATTCACTTTCACACCAAATTTTTTATTCTAATTTATTTATTTATTTAACGAGGCCCCCCCAAATTGTCCAAACTTCAAGTCCTACAAAATCTGGATCCATACCTGATAAAGACTGAAAATGAGAGTAGGGTGTGGTTTCCTATAGGGTGGTTAGGAACAAAGACATTTAAAGGCGACACCGGAGCTGAGACCCAAGGGAAATGAAACCATACAGGAGGAGGACCGAATTCAGGCCCATAAAACCAAGTACCTAAAACCCCGAGACAGGAGCATGAGAAGCAAGGTATGTTAGGACAGTAGCAGGAGAAATATGTAATAGTAATAAGTGATAACAGAGCAATTAATGATTACAGAGTATTGTGTGTCAGGCACAGTCCTAAACAATATTCTAAGCATCTCTTCTTTACAGCTGAATAAACTGAGGCAAGAGAAAACGATTAAAGTAACTGGCTAATGGTGGTGAAACCAGGTAGTCTTGAGTCCAGAGCCCAGCTCTTAAACCACTTTGCTAAGCTACAGAGAGGTCAGTTGTCCAGATTATGGAGTATCTAGATATTCTCTCAGCCAGTAAGGGTGTTAACATGCTACGAAAGAGGAAATCAACAAGGTTTTGATCTCAAACTACGATAGCCAAAAGTAGGTACAGATTTTATGTCCCTATAAATACCAAGTACCAAATCTTGTCATTTTTGCTCCTCCACTCAGTCTTAACACATTTCCTTTCATATTATAGCTATTCAGTGTAGGATGGTTGTTTAGTGTACTAAGAGAGAACCAGCAACTATTTACTTTCCACGCAAAATAACATATTAGATGTTCTTTCGCAGGTAAATACATATACACATCAAATCTTGGAGGTAAGCACTTCCTTTAGGGGATCACATCCATATTAAGGTCAGATAACCGTTCTTTTATTTTTTAAAGCTCTCAAGACAAATGATCCCAAAATCTGTTCCACTCTTGCTTTCCATCCCAAATAAATATTGATGCTGAAAAATTCTACCTTAATTTACCTTAAATACTCAAACAAGCTTTCTGAAGTTTAGGACCATTTTCCTCGGGTCCCTCTAGACTTTGTCCTCCATGAAAGTCAAAAAATAAGGACAATCCCAGACAATCATGCTTTATTTTCCTTTGGCTATTCTTTTATAAATGCTTAAGGTATTCATGTTCCTCAAAAGAAGTCAAGTTTCAGAACTGAGTTTTCCAATCTTATAATGAAAGAATTAGTCTTTGATGATACTAATCAGACTACCTTGAAAGATACAGAACTACTAACAAGCCTTCACAATTCACTAAATGCTTGAACAAATTAATTTCCTGATTTCATTGCCCAATCTTCCATTTTTCTCCCGTCAGCTTTCATAGAGAGTTTACATAGACTACCACGTGAATGGCTTTGGAGCTTAGCAACATTGCTTCATGGGGAATGGCTTCCAAACACACACAGATAAAATCAGTATCAACATTTCCAAAGCATGTTCTCTACAAGATACTAACTCTAAGGAGTAGCAGTATGTATTACAAAGAAAAAGAACCCCCAGTCAAGCAAATTTGGAGTTTGTAGGATTAAGCAACACTTAACAGGTTTCTTTACCATATGACTTCTCAATCTTCAGTATACTCATAGCAATTTTGAAATGCCTACCAAGTCCTGTCCAGAATAAGAACTGTTTCCAAGGCCCCACATCCAAGCAGACTGTCAACAACTTTCGAACTTTCGACAAGAGTGGGATACAAGGGAAGGCCCATTTGGAGGCAGATGTAGTGTGTGAAGAGGTCAGGTACAGACAATGGGCTATGGAGCTCAGGGGGAAGCACAAGCTGGAGATGTCTGGGAGTCATTCACAGGGATCAAGCTTAAGTCGTGAGACTAGACAAGACACTTCCTTAGAAACACAGTAATAAGAACTGGTCTTTCGGGGCGCCTGGGTGGCTCAGTTGGTTAAGCGACTGCCTTCAGCTCAGGTCATGATCCGGAGACCCAGGATCGAGTCCCGCATCGGGCTCCCTGCTAGGCGGGAAGCCTGATTGTCCCTCTCTCACTCCCCCTGCTTGTGTTCCCTCTCTGGCTGTGTTTCTCTCTGTCAAATAAATAAAATCTTAAAAAAAAAAAAGAACTGGCCTTTCAGACATTCTTGCTTTACTCCATCTCCAGCTTTAGTATCTTCTACTTCTCTCGAAAAATAAGTCTAGAAAAACATCAAGACATGAGGTAGGAATAGGCAAATCCAACTGAAAACCGCCTGTGAAAAAACAGCACTATGAGTGTGAAAAGCCCATTTATATTGATAGATGTTGATAATGTGATCTGGTATAGAACTATCGAATTTCTCCAAGAGGACTCTTTGAATTAACAAACCTACAAATGATTCATTTTTTTTTTAAATGTAATGAACACTATAAGCTATATCTACAGAAAAACACACACACATACTAAACCCATTAATTTCAGAGGGCTTCACGGGCCTCTTGAGGCTCAATCACTGAGCCTTCTCGGGTCACTAGGTAACCTCCCCCCCCCACCACAAATACTTCATCTCACAGATGAAGGCCAAAGAGTCATAGGACATTAAAAGTATGATTTTTTTTTTAAAGATTTTATTTATGTATTTGACAGACAGAAACACAGCCAGAGAGGGAACACAAGCAGAGGGACTGAGAGAGGGAGAAGCAGTCTTCCCACCGAAGCAGGAAGCCCGATGTGGGGCTCGATCCCGGGTCTCCAGGATCATGACCTGAGCCGTAGGCAGTCGCTTAACCAACTGAGCCACCCAGGCGCCCTTAAAAGTATGATTTTTTAAACTGTATTTTCCATGTACTTTTAGTGCAGAGAAAATGTATACTTATATTTTTTGGCCTTGAAAATATGAAAACTTACTGGCTGAGTAAAACTCAAGTCATTTATCTAACATCATAAACAAAAGGGCATATGATGATAACGATACATTCACAACAAAACAGCTGAGAGGCTAACTGATTTTTTAAGGCCACAGAGCTAATAAATTCCAGATCTTCCCATATTCTACTTCAGGGCTTTTTAACTAAACCATGCCTCCTTAAATAAGCATATTATTACATTGGGTAGGATACAGTTTTTAAAATAAAAACCCCTTGAAACACCCACCTTCTAAGGGTGACTATAAATAATTAGACCTCTAACTTAATCTCATCATTCCATTTTTAGCACCTAAAACAAATTAAGGAGCAAATCATACATACTAGCTTTTGAAAACAAACCCTCTAACGCACTCCTCTCTAATCAACACAATTTGCATAAATGAGAAAAATCTGAAACAGCAAAATAAATACAAAAAATCTATTATCTTTATATGTGGACATGATAACAGACAAAAATACAAAGAGCTTAAGCTTTGGGTTAGTTATTTAGCAAGCAGGGGGTATGATGCCAAAACCACATGGAGTTTCTCTGCTTTGGGCCCCAGTTATGGGAAGAGTCTGGCAGGCGGGGATCAAGAATCTATTATCTGATGTCCACTTGGCAGACTCTACAACGAGGCCTGCCTGGACAACAGGAGTCAGGTATTCCGACTACTACTTAAACATTCTAACACAGTATGGCTACAACTCACATGCTGAACTAAAGCTGTGTCTTAATTCCTCTGGAGAAATTATGTTATATGCCCACATCCTATCTTTATAGAGTCAGCAGTGCTACTGTTAAGAATGCAGTCTTGGGCGCCTGGGTGGTTCAGTCAGTTAAGCGTCTGACTTCAGGATCAGGTCATGATCTCAGAATCCTGGGATGGAGTCCACCTGGGGCTCCCCACTCAGCGGGGAGTCTTGCTTATCCTTCTCCACCTCCCCCTCCTCATGGTCTCTCTAAAATAAAATAAGATAAAATAAAATAAAATAAAGAATGCAGTCTCTAAAGGGTAAGGTTCAAATTGTGGCTTTGCCACTTACCAACTTTGGCAAGTTACTACAACTCCCTTGTGCCTCAATTGCCTCATTTGCAAATGGAGTTAACAGCACCTATTCATAGGGTTGCTGTAAGAAGTAAATTAATACATGGAAAAATCTTAAGAGCAGTGCCTAGCAAATAATAAGCACTCCATAAATGTTAGTTCTCATTATCATTAGTTTAAACAGATCACAAGAATAATCGACTTATACCTGTATTGAACTTAGATTTCCTTAGGAAATCACAGGCCTTAATTTTTTTTTTTAAAGATTTTATTTATTTGACAGAGAGAAACACAACCAGAGAGGGAACACAAGCAAGGGGAGTGAGAGAGGGAGAAGCAGGCTTCCCGCCGAGGAGGGAGCCCGATGTGGGACTCGATCCCAGGTCTCTGGGATCATGACCTGAGCCGAAAGCAGTCGCTTAACCAACTAAGCCACCCAGGCGCCCCAATTTTTTTTACTTTTTAATCATGCGGCTTAACTACCAGCTGTTTTTTCTAAATATAGTAAACACACAACCAATTATTTTTGTAAAGAACTTGAAAAAACTTACTGTACACACTGCCACCTAAGACTTACACACTAGCAAAATTTTAGTTTTCAACCGAATTTAACTAGACTCCCCTAATACTTCTCATCTACTCGCATCCATTCGCTTCAACTTTCAAAATCACCACCAATTCCAAAACACAGCAATAACTGGATTATTGCAATGGCTGCCTAACTATTCTTCCCCCTCCAATCTACACTGCAGTACAGGTAGATGTTTTAAATCTAATTTTACTCCTCTACATAAAACCCTACAATGGCTCCCCACTGTCATAAAGAAAAACCTGTCCTTAAAGACCTAAGAGGCCTATATGATCTAGGGCCTTTCTCTTCCTCTGACCGCTCAAGCCACTGAGGCCTTTCAAATCCTTACCCCTGCTCCTTGGGGCCTCACAGGCCTTTGCAGATTATGCTCCCTCTATCCGGCATAATCTTCTCTCCCCATTGCTTCTGACTCCCAAAAGGGGATCAGGTCCTCCTGTTACATTCTCTCATAACCCTAATCTCAATCCTCTTTTCTCCTGGGCAGAACAAAATAGAACTGCAGTAAAATAATCTAAGTGGTTATTTAGTGTTCCCCTCCATCCCCCCCAATATAAACTGCAAGTAAGACTTAGGAGTAGGTCTACAACCCAGTACTTCGATGTCCAGTACCTTATATATAATA
Source organism: Spilogale gracilis (assembly GCA_004023965.1). NCBI lineage: Eukaryota > Metazoa > Chordata > Mammalia > Carnivora > Mephitidae > Spilogale > Spilogale gracilis. The sequence continues at coordinate 7,343 of PITA01030414.1, read as the reverse complement.
GGTGTACATAAACACCTGTGTTATCTTATGGGCAAAACTAGTAAGACAAATGATGACAGACAGCAAATCATCCACAAAACAAGACTAATGCAGAATCCTGGCTGCCCTGTGAGCCACCATACGGGTTACACTGAAGTAAAAGCAAAAAACTATTGCTTAAACATGGGCAGAAAGTTTAGTTAGAACTGAACTTTCCAAAGTAAAATTAAGTTTCTCTGTGCATCCTCTGATGTTATGTGAAACAGGACAAGTTCCACTTGGGCCAACAGTAAGAAGATACACAACTAAATCAAGACTGCTGCCACATTTGGCACTATTCACTTCCTGGCAGTCTCTGCGAGGCCAAGAGTTGAGCTGGCCAGGGAGGAGTGATATATCTCACACATTTACAAGGGGTCCTTCTACAACAGGAATGCTGTACTACTAATGGACTTTGAATTCTAACCTAGTCAAAGCAGTACCTTTCACGAGTATTCAATTCCCTTAAAGAAAAAAAAAAAAGGCTGAATTTCATGTGTCACCGACAAAAGCAAGTTTAATGAAGCATCATAGTCCGTTTCGATTAGAAAGAAACAAAGTTGCTTTTTCCTCCAAAACAAGAAAAAAAAATTATACTAACTAGGTATCTTTAAGTATCTTTTACAAACTAAAGTCATTACTCGGAAAATTAAAAGAAGATGGTACGCGGATGCTAAGAGGCGAAAGGTTGGGGGGCTGTGGGTGGAGGCTGCGCAGTGTAGTAACTGTCGCCCGGCCTGGTGGGCAGCAAGTACCAAACCTACAGCGGACCGTCCCAGGTCCGTCTGCCGAACACAGATTTGACAGACGCCAAACGCCCGCCGTCTGGTTCGTCGCACTGACCCTGCCAATGCAGCGAACTGCCAGACCCCCTCCGCGCTGTAAAGAGCGGAGCGGCCCGCTCGCGTCCAGCGCTTCCCGAGCATCGCGCGGTCCCCCTCCCAAGGGAAGAGGTCAGGTAAGGGTCTCGGGGTTACCCGTTTGGCCCTTTGTTCGTTGAAGGCAGCGGAGCCTCGGGCGCCCGCTCCTCCTCCCCCGCCCCCCAGCTCCCCGGCGCCCGCGTCTCCCGCGGAGGGGAAGCGCGGACGCGAGCGCCCAGACGGCGGCGGCGCCCCCCCGCCCTCCCCGCGGCGGGTCCCGACCCCGCGGCCCGGCGGCGCGCGGCCCCTCGCCCTTACCTTGTAGACGTCGCCGTAGGTGCCGCTGCCGATGCGCTGAATCAGCTCGAAGTCCTCCTGCGGATTCCGGCGGGACAGATCGAAGCCGGGGTTCATGGCGGGCCCCGGGTGCCCCCCGCCTCCCTCCCGGGCAGGGGAGGGGGGGCGCTCAGGGGGCCACACGGAGATTGGGAGCCGCGGCCGGCCCCCTGCTCCGCCGGCGGTCACAATCGCCTGGCTCCACGCTGCGGCCGCCGCCGCCGCTCCTCTCACGCCGCCGCCGCCGCCGCCGCCCGGGCTAACCGTCCCCGCCCCCGCAGACCGCCGCCTCGCCGAACCCGGGTCACACCCACAAGGAGAGGAGAACGCTCGCAGCCCCTCGCTCGGGGTGCAACTCCAACATGGCTTCCGCCTTCGCCGCTCCTCCCCCTCCCCTTACTCCGGCTCCTCCACCCTCCTCCCCTTTTCCCGGCTCAAGCCTGACTGCGCAGCCGCGATCCCGGAGGGAGCGCTCTTCGGCCCCGCGCGCGTGCGGCCCCGTGCGCGCTCTGGCTCCGCGCGCCCGCCGGCCGTGGGCGGGCGACCCGGCAGCACCCGACCCCTGAACTCGCGCCGCGTCCCCGGGCCGCCGAGCCGCGCTTGACAGCGGCCGAGCCTTCCTGGGAAGTCTTCACTGCCCCACGGGCCGCGAGGGAATCGGTGGGGGGAGACGGGGGTGAGGGGAGAAAGCCGTATTCGCTTCTGATTCCCCGAACGCCAAAGTTTGACGTTGCTGTATCACGTCCCAACCCTAAGCAGGTACTATAGTTTTAATTTGCAAGATGGCCAGTGTCCCCAACTTATTTTTAGAAGCACCTACACATAGGACGCAGCCGAGTTCCACAGACTTTCTGGGACTGCAGGGAAGGGGTGGCCCTTAGGAAAGCCCATGAGAAAAGTGAGCCTTGCTAGCTCTGATACTGGACACTGGGGCCCTTGGAGCTGGGCCTGCCGGGGTGCAAAAGAGGGAAGCCGGGAGAGCAGCCGGGGGCGTGTGGAGTGGATAGGGCGTGGGAAGCTCTGGAGGGGAAAACACGCTGAGCGGCCGCCCACCAGCCCGAGTGGAGGGCGTGGGAAGCAGGCAGAGCCTAGAGCTGAAGCAGTGATTGACCTCGAGAGACTGGATTACCAAAGACCCGGGCAGGGCGGGGACAGTGCTAGCGGTGAAGCAACCTTGCAAAGGGGAGGTGGTGGAGGGTGGAGCGTGAACAAGATCCATCCTGCACCTGAAATGTAAACACATGATGAGGCGGAAGCTCTTCAATTTACCTACCTAAAGCCCCACCCTGTATGAGACCCAGATTGTGAGCATTACAACCAAAGTGTGGACACAAGCTCAACTGTTAATACCTGTCCAAGAAACCATGTGGAGGGTTAATTTTCTGTTCTCAAGAAACTGCCCACTAGGCATTTCCAAAAGCTTTAATCAAGTAGTTGGTGGCCACTTGAATGATACCACCTGGAGAAATGCCTTCCTAATATCCACAGGCACCACACCTTCTGACCACTAGGGTTCCCTAATGCCTGGTGGCCCCTGAGAAAGTGGCTCTTCTCAAACTTAAGGATAAAATAAGTATAATCAAATAATAGTCAAGCTACTATACTTATAGTTAACTGCCTCATACATTTTTATCTTTTCAATCTTTTTGCCTACAGTAAGATTACATATTAAGTTCTCAAACAAGTTGTTTATTTGTAGGTATTGATTAGAAGATGTTGGAAAATGACCATCTCTTCACCTATATAAGTAGACTTCAGTTGTCTAATTTCTAGTTAAAGCATCAGTAATATGTGCATATCACTTAAATTACTGCCATGTGAGTGCTTATCATTGGATTTCTTCTAGCTTGATCTCACCTTAACGCTCTGGTAGCTTGAGAATTAAACCCGTGAACATAAATGTTATTCCATTCCTGCAGTTGCCTGTTTATGGCACTTGCTGGGGACCAGGCTGCAGGCCTTTCTTCAGCTTGTCCATATTTGGAGAATTGTTTGGCCTCTTTAAGCCAAACATGAGAATAATTAGTCCAGGATTCAGATAAGCAGACCTAATAAACTATCCCAAGTAGGAATCAGTTCTCTTTCTCTGCCTTTTTAATGGTGGAAAGCCAAATTCTCAGCATGAGAATCTGGTAATGGTTTCACTGTTTTGTTTGAAAGGATTATCATCTGTGCAGATAACTTTGCATTTGCATCACTAATAGACTTCTTTCAAAGGGGAAAGACATCTCAGTAGGGCTCAACCGGTGTTTAAAGTTTTGTTTGTTCAATTTTGGCAGGACCAAGCTATTCCTTTACAAAAAGGATTGATTTTCACGTAAGGGCCTGATTTGCCATGTGGGTTACAGCGTAAATAAAAGAGCTTTTGCAATTAACTGCTCACAAAGAATAAAATATTTTGTTCTTTGTAATGTATACATGCTGATGCCAAATCTGATGTCTTTGTTTTTCTCTTCCACTGCTCCTCAACTTTGCTAAAAGTAACACTAATGATCACACTTTCTTTGAATCCGAGAAACAGCTTCCCTCTTCTATGATTAGAAGCATCCTTAGAAGTCATCATATCTTTTCAATTCAAGAACTGATTCAATTTCAATTCTATAGCATCTCTCCTGAATTTACTGCTACTCGAATACCTTCAGGAAAAGGAAAACTCACTGCTTCCAGAAGTCATGCATTTTTGAGGGAGTGCTAGTGAGTGATCATAGTAAGAATAAAAACAATAGTAATATCTAACATTATCAAGTGCCAGGAACTGAGCCATGTACTTACCCTGTGTTTCTCATTTAATTCTCACAACAACTTGATGGCATAGGTATTATTATCATAATTTTTGAGGTAAAGGCAGATTAAGCTGGCTCAAGGTAACAGCTGAAATTTGGACAGAGGTAAGGCACAAAGCCCAGACCCTTGTTTTTTATAGGACCAGTGCTCTAACCCGAGCTATGGAACCAACTGCTAGACACTTTTTCTTTTTTAAGATTTTATTTATGTGACAGAGAGAAACACAGCCAGAGAGGGAACACAAGCAGGGGGAGTGAGAGAAGGAGAAGCAGGCTTCCCGCCGAGCAGGGAGCCCAGTGTGGGACTCGATCCCGGATCTCCGGGATCATGACCTGAGCCGAAGGCAGTCGCTTAACCAACTGAGCCACCCAGGCACCCCATGCTAGACACTTTTTTAAAAAGATTTATTTATTTATTTACTTGAGAGCAAGCAAGCACACGGGGTGTGGGCAGAGGGAGATGGAGCCTCCCAGCTCTGCAGGGAGCCTGCCTCAGGGCTCAATCCCAGGACCCTGAGATCATGACTTGAGCCCAAGGTCCACTTAACCAACTGAGCCACCTAGGCACCCCAGAAAGCCAGACTCTTAACCACTAATCTACACTCTGCTTTATAGTATATATATATTTTTTTAATTTCTCTTATGCAGGGGCACCTGGGTGGCTCAGTCGGTTAAGCATCTGCCTCCAGCTCAGGTCATGATCCCAGGGCTCCCTGCTCAGTGGGGAATCGTCTTCTCCCTCTCCCTCTGCCCCCACCCCCGCTCTCTCTCCCTCTCTATCTCAAATAAATAAAATCTTTAAAAAATAAAAATAAAATTTCTCTTATGCTAAGCCAAAACCTGTCTCCTTGTCATACATTTAGGGTCAACAATTATTGGATTCTAGTGGTACAGAATACAGAGAAGAAAACCACAGTGCCTGCCATCAAGGGGTTTGCAGTCTCACAAAACTGTGAGAAGCATGGGAAAAGGGCAGGAACGAAGACAGGAAGATAAAGGGAGGATGCTAAAGATAAATTTGAAAGAATGTGTTGGGGTTAGCCAGAGAAATGAAGGGGAGGGTGTACACTCCAGGCTGGCCAGGTTGCCCTAGCCCCTTAAAGCTCCCACCCATGTAAGCATCACACTGTAGGAAGCAGGTAAATGCTAGGACGGACAGTATATTCAGATCACCCTTCTCTTAGCCCATCCTTCTTGGGTCTGTGGCTTAGGGATTCTTTAGTCTCTGTACCAACTCTCAGTTTTAGCCTCAGGGCTTCTCCTCTAACCACCCATTGGATCCACCTCTTTGGCTACTGACCTCATAATCACCACTCACATTTCAGTATGCCAGCAGCTCTGGGGAAGTAATACTGAACAAGCCTTAGCTCAAAAAAGACCCTATAACCAGGCCATCCACCAGAGGAGGAGAATCAGACACAAACATACGTGAAACAGTGACAGAAATTTCCAGGGTGCTATACAGCCTAGCCTAGCACAGCTTTGAGCCAGGTTACTGCGATTCATATCTTGTTTTCATGTCCCCTGCTGAATAACCTTTGGAAGTTATTTCAAAATGGAGCTGTTATGGAGTCAAAACTAAAATACATGTTAAGGGGTGCCTGGGCAGATCAGTTGGTTAAGCATCCCACTCTTGGTTTCAGCCCAGGTCATCATGTCATGGACTGTGGGATCAAGCCCTGCATCAGGCTCTGTCCTTAGCAGGAAGTTAGCTTGAGATTGTCTCCCTCTGAGCCCCCCCCATGTTCACTTTCCCTCTTTTTCTCTCTCATTTAAAAAATAAATTTAGAGGGGCGCCTGGGTGGGTAAGTTGGTTAAGCGACTGCCTTCAGCTCAGGTCATGATCCCAAGACCTGGGATCAAGTCTCACATCCAGCTCCCTGCTCGGCGGGAAGCCTGCTTCTCCCTCTCTCACTCCCCCTGCTTGTGTTCCTCTCTGGCTGTGTTTCTCTCTGTCACATAAATAAAATCTTTAAAAATAAAAAAATAAAATAAATAAATTTTAAAAATACATGTTAAAGTCAGCAGCTCCTAGACCGCAACAAGCCCACAAGGTATTAATTACTATTATTTTGTGTATATTTCAGATTTTTTTTTTTACTTTCTTTGGTGTAACTATTTTTTGTGTGTGTTCTGTTGGTTTCAGGTGTATAATATAGTGATTCAACCATTTCATTCATCCGTCGATACTCATCACAACAAGTATACTCCTTAGCCCTATTGCCTGTTTAACCCAATCTCCAACCCCCCTATTTTAGAATGTTTTAAAGGGGACAGTCATAGGATTGGGAATAGAGATATTATTTAGGAAACAAATGCGAGAACACATATAAGAGAACCTGATTTAAGGCCAGGGATGCTGAAGATAGAAGAGAAAGAATACACAGATCATTAAAAGGTAGGAATTGAGGAAGGTTTGGTGGGATGAGGAAACAGGCAAACAATGGGTGACATAGAGACTTAGACAATAGGAAGGTCCCAAGAGGGTGATAGCATTTGCCATAATAGGAGGTATCAGGGTTATTTGGGAGAAGGTTTTAGGGTTGGGCCAAAGTGAATGATTCTGTTTCATATCTATTAAAGTTGAGACACTCAACAGGAAATACAAAATTAGTGTCAAAAAATAGAGTTGGAACCTAGAAAAGATGTCAGGACTAATGTTTAAATTTTGAGAGTCATAGTTTAGGAATATTTATTAAATATCTAGTAGGTGCCAAACACTATACTGGGTTCTAACAATGCAACAGGGCATGGTTCCTGTATTCAAGTTGGGTTACAAACAAATTCTCCAATATATCCTTTACAAGGAGATGAATACTGAGGTGCAGGGAAGCAAAGCCAGAAGGAGATACTAGGTGCTGCTTAGGTTAATAATTTGGCCCTTTTTCAAGCCAATATATGTTTTTTGGTTTCCTTCTAATGTAATTTTTAAATCCTGTATTCAACATTTGTTTACAGGTCAGGTGGAACTCTGCACGGGGAGTAGGTGGAGATGGATGTCCTCAGTGTCAGCTTTCAGCTTCCACCCTGCTATTCTGAGCAATTCAGTTCTGCTCCTAGATTTGCATATATCCCAGCACCGTGTTTCTCAATAGAGGTTTTATTAGCATTTTGGGTAGGACAATTCTTCCTTGTGTGGGACAGTCCTCTGTTTCGATGCTGCTCCAACCACACTGACATCAACCACAAAAATAGCCACACATATTTCCAAATGTCTAGGTTGGGCTGGGGTGGGGGATGGGAGGGACTGGATTGAGAATGTTTGCCTATCAAGTCCTCTAGAGAACTGTCACCCACACCAAACTATTTATTCTAGTATTGCTTTTTATCTCATAGAGAATATTCC
>PITA01030413.1:0-16554 GCA_004023965.1 Spilogale gracilis | reverse complement strand
TTTTTTTTTTTTTAAAGATTTTATTTATTTGACAGAGAGAAACACAGCCAGAGAGGGAACACAAGCAGGGGGAGTGAGAGAGGGAGAAGCAGGCTTCCCGTCGAGCAAGAAGCCTGATGTGGGACTCGATCCCGGGTCTCCGGGATCATGACCTGAGCCGAAGGCAGTCGCTTAACCAACTGAGCCACCCAGGCGCCCCTGCTTTTAAAAATTTACTTAAAATACTAACTAGATAAATGTTCCATTGGGAAGAACATCATCAACACAGCCAGTGGCATCAGTTTTATCTTCAGTATCTCTACCCAAAGTTGTCACAAATAGTGAAATTAAAGCAGTAGGTCCAGGGGGCAGGAAACCCCTCAAACAAAAAGAGTCTAGTATCCTATTTTACTGATTTTACTTTAACATAATTTAATACAATATGCAGATTCTTTACTTCTGAAACAGTATAAAAGCTATTAGATATAGCAGATTTAACAAATTCTGCTATAGAATCAATGATCTATCATTAATTCTATTTTTTCCCTTTAATTTCTGGAGATAAAGTCATCATCTATTATAAATATATATCACAGCTTCAAAGAAAAAACTAGCACTAGGGTGCACAAAAGCCAACGTATTGTCAGAAATTCAGTACCCACTGAACTGAGAAAAAGTCCTGGGTATGAAGGTAGTACTAACAGAACACTTTAATCAATTGCAAAGAAATAACTACAGATATGTGCTAAATGTTATGAAAGATATAAGGGGATCTTAAAATTAGCAAAAGTACTGATTTTAAATACCCACAGGATTCAAATATGAAAATGAACAAATTTACATGTCTACAAATAAAACATTTAACAAGTTAGCACTACTAATAAATTGGTCACAACAGGATTTCTACGTCTCTATTCCTTACCAGTCCCACATCCTCTGAGAGTGTGGGTGTGCTTTTCTTTTAATCCAACCTCCTTTTTGGGTAAATTTTTTTTTTTTTTAAGATTTTATTTATTTGACAGAGAGAAACACAGCCAGAGAGGGAACACAAGCAAGGGGAGTGAGGAGAGGAGAAGAAGGCTTCCTGCCGAGCTGGGAGCCTGCTTCTCCCTTTCTCACTCCCCTCTCTCGCTTGTGTTCCCTCTCGCTGTGTTTCTTTCTGTCAAATAAATAAATAAAATCTTTAAAAAATAATAATAATTCACATGACTGTCATTGGCTAATTTATTCAAAAAGAAATGACCAGGTGTAAATTTTTTGAGTCATCAAATATGCTAAAACTTAATAGAATTAAAAGTTCTTACTTGATGTTTCTTGACTCATGAAAATTACAGATATATTCAACTATGAAAACACACACTATTATTCCATTCCTTCACTTCAACAAATTTTGGGGCCAGTGACTTTTTTGAGATTTATTTATTCATTTCAGAGAGAGCGCATGCATGTGAGCATGCACACAAGCAAGGTGGATAGGGTGCAGAAGACAAGAGAAAATGGAAGCAGACTCCCCACTGAGCCCAACTGAGGGCTGAATCCCAGGATGCTGAGATCGTGACCTGAGCCAAAACCATGAGTTGGACACCCAAATGACTGAGCCATCCAGGTGCCTGGGAACCACCAGTGACTATTAAGGATGACTCCTACAATTATAAACCCACTGGAATGAGTAACTAAATTGATGACCCAAATAATAACGTGTACATAAGGGGAAAAGTATTGGCACCAATCTACAGGATTTACGCATAAATATAGTATGTAATTTATTTCATTTCAGCCTACCACATCAGGGTCCAACCAAGAAATAGGAACTACACAATAATTTGAAAAGGGAAAGTCCCACTTAAAGAAATAAAACAGGGGAGTAAAATATATAAATGTGTAAAGAGAACTCTAAAGAATACCAGAGGGCTGAGTGAGAGTATCCAAGGCAGAAACATAGAAGAAGGCCCTCCTCCCAAACTACAGTATGCACCAAGGAGAAGGTATGGTTGCAGCCTGCCGGATGGCAAGGAGGTTCACCAGGTTGGGTTGCCTGGACCTAACAGGCTGGTTAGTGAGCACATATAGGGAGTTGAAAACACTAAGAACCTGACCCAAGAGTGCCTAAACAGGGAGAGCCATGTAAAACAACTCTCTATGGTGTAAGAAGAAATACAGGGGGAATTGGGGTGTTAGTTGCTGGTTCTCCAGGAAGGAGACATGATGTTTGGGGTGTGCAATGTACATGTCAGGGGAACTGTGGTGAGATGGTCACTAAGTTGGGGCTGGAACTGTAAGCTCACCAAGAGTGTCTACTATGGGCACTCATCCTGGGTCAGAGCACCAGTGAACGTCCCCATATCTGTCCCACTAGCAGTCAAGCAGTAGGAGAAAGAAACAAAAACTAAAGCCCCTTCCTTGTGTAGTGTCCCTTCAGGATGCTCTACTAACAAAGCTGACCATCAATTAAAGAAATGCTTAAAGGGTCAAGCTCCAATATCACAGAGCAAATAACTGAGTTGATTTAGAGCTGAGAGGGAATTTGGTAACTGGGACAACTTAATACTCAGGTATCTTTATAAAGGGTAAAGCATGACAGAAACAATAAACCGTAAATACATACTACATTAAATTTGACTGAAAGACAGCAATTAAAATCTGCTGTCACTGTTGTCGTATCTCCAGTACACTCTGAGAATGGGAAAAATAATTCAGTTATTTAATAATTTATCTCAGAAACATCAGCTACTCATAGCACTATAACTCCAGAGGTTTCCAAAGAAAGAGTACACAGTAAAGTATAGAAGGGGAAAAAAACTTATTGTTCTATTGAATTTTTCTAAAATGTAAACTTTATAATTTAGTATACATACTCAAATAACTATGTAAGCTGGGGCGCCTGGGTGGCTCAGTTGGTTAACTGCCTTCGGCTCAGGTGATGATCCCAGAGACCCGGGATCGAATCCCACATCGGGCTCCCTGCTCGGCGGGAAGCCTGCTTCTCCCTGCTTCTCTCACTCCCCCTGCTTGTGTTCCCTCTCTGGCTGTGTTTCTCTCTGTCAAGTAACTAAAATCTTTAAAAATAATAATAATAATAACTATGTAAGCTGTAATAGTACATATGTGGTATGTGTGTATGTAAACACTCAAAATATCTTATTGTGCTATACTAACCCTTCTTCTTAGGATAAAATTTTATAATGCCTACCCAATGAGATAAAGTGAGATGAAGGACATGGGCACTGGGATGTAGTAGTCTATGGAAACCTAAGAAAGAAAATGAAAGATCCAGAGAAAAAGAGATAAAGATTGGGGAGAATGTTTAAGATGCTGTAGGTCTTCTCCATGAACTTTCAAAAAGAATCAACATATGTGAACACTGAGTATATTTGGAAAGGTGCATACGTTTCATCATTCTTTAACATTTATTGTTCCTCTGATAAGGTACAATTTCTCTATTCACACTATATACATGTCAAGGACATGCTTCCAGAGAAATAAAAGTATTTTAAATATTAGATACAGGGGCGCCTGGCTGGTTCAGTTGGTTAAGCATCTGCCTTCGGCTCAGGTCATGATACTGGAATCCCGAGATTGAGTCCCACATTGGGCTCCCTGCTTGGCAGGGGGATCTGCTTCTCCCTCCAACCTTCCCCCTCTCGTGCTCTCTCTCATTCTCTCTCTCTCTCTCTCTCAAATAAATAAAATATTTAAAAATAATATTAGATACCAAAAAAATAAGTTTAATTAATGTGCCTTAGTATGTAAAACATAAGTAAGTAGCACAATTCACACAGTATATGAAAGTTCTCAGTGATGGATTAAGTCTCTAAGAACATTCATTATATTCTCTAGAATAGAGAAGCAGTAAAATGAAAAAAATAAGGGAAAAAACCCACATCTGTTTAAGAAGAAAGTAATATCAGAAAAGTATATTGAACTCCCTTTACAACCTCTGGCAATGGTACTATTATATGCGAGACTAGTACTTCTCAAACTTTTCTGCAGAGGTAACTTTTCTGTTTTATACATCAAGATCAAGTAAGACTTTGGGGGTAAAGAGGAGTTCCCTTAATTTTTTAAAGTTTTAAAACCACTATATAGATGACCATAAACTAGGAGTATTTTACTAACACTAAGATTAGTGTTCTTTTATGAGGGAGAATTTCAAATCTAGTCCTCCTAAATGTATTAATAGCTAGAATTTACTGTGTACTTCCAGCATCATAACATGCAAAGTGCTCAGCAAATATTATGCCTTAATCAAGACTGCTTTAAGGCAGACATTATTTCCAGTCTGTAGATAAGGACACAGACACTTCCATAAGGAAGAAAGGGAGTTATAATCCAAATCACAGTTCAAAATCTATACTTTTAGTTACTATCTAATACTACCTTCTCCCATCCCCAACCTCCCAAATCCCAGGTTTAAAATTTTAGACAAAGGAAAGGTTTCAACTGTAAAGCTAATACTTCTCCTGTACATTCCACACATCAAGTAATCTCTCTCTTAGCTCACACCCCCAAAATCAAAAGAATTTTTTATAAATTATTATAAAATTCCACCTTCTCTAAAATACAGACTTCAAAAAAACTGGTAGATCAGTACTCTAACGTTATTTTTCAATGTGATGATAATGGCATTGAATATGACAGAATTTTTGTTTTCAAATTATGCTAGGTCATTATCATACATAAAACATCAAAGGTGTTTCCAAAGTAGTCTCTAAGTGTAAATGAAAATGTTGCTTCATATTTTAACAATCATCTAAAATAACTGTCTTTGATCAATTCTTACAACAACAACAAAGGTCTGTACCATTTCCATTTCAAGGATAAAGCAAAGCAAAGTTATAAATAAGTAGCATGCCAAGGGTCAAAATTAACAATTCTGTGGAAATTAAAACCAATGTCCTTAGAATCCCAGCTTTAATTCACAGGATCTAATGGGCTGTCAAGCAAAGTCCTGTGCTATAAAGGACAGGATATAAAGAGATTTTTTCCATTAAATAAAGTAAGATCTATAAAAGATGATTCTTGGGGGGGGGGGGAGATTAAACACCACAAATGGTTTCATTCAAAATAAGTAAATCCTCAAAAGTCTTTTTGGTGTTAAAAATAATTTCTCTTTGGCAGCATTTGCAACATCAGGTCACCTTTTCAAAAATATTTTATAAATTGGTCACAATATTGAATATGCTAAGTGTGACCTGCCAACATATTCAGTTTTACAAAATATGGTGGTAAATTCTTAATTACTGAAGAAACAGCAGTTATGGCATAATTATTCAGCACTGTTCCTATAAAGTATCTACATGCTAACCAAAGAGTTCATAATTTGTTTGATATAAATTTTATTCATAATATCTGTTTTATATGCAATATATTAGGCAGGCAATGCTTTTTTGTTTGTTTTTTTTTTTAATTTCACTAATACAGCTTTAAAATAGTTATACAGGGGCACCTGGGTGGCTCAGTGGGTTAAAGCCTCTGCCTTCAGCTCAGGTCATGATCCCGGGGTCCTGGGATGGAGGCCCACATTGGGCTCTCTCCTCAGTGGCGAGCCTGCTTCCTCCTCTCTCTGCCTGCCTCTCGGCCTACTAGTGATATCTCTCTCTCTCTCTCTCTCTCTCTCTCTCTCTCTCTCTCTCTGTCAAATACATAAATAAAAATCTTAAAAAAAAAAGTTATACAGGGGTGCCTGGGTGGAACAGTTAAGTGTGGGACTCAAGGTTTCAGGTCATAAGATGGAGCCCCAAGCTGGGCTCTGCACTCGGCATGGAGTCTACTTAAAGCATTTTCTCATCTCTTTCTTGCACCTTCCCCAATACCCCTTAACCCAACACAAGGGGGGGCTCTCTGAAATAAATCTTTAAAAAAAAGTTATACAAATACAGTTTGGATAAGTTGTGGTAAGTCACAAGATTCAAACTAAAGTATCAATTTTAGTATTTTATTAAACTTTGTTTTGTTCTTTTAAAATATAATCTTATGAAAGTTTTGTTCAAATTAAAAATAAAAATTTGTATTTTTCAGAGTATAAACTGACAAGATAATTCTTTTAAGTTAAACATACAATGTTTCAGGTTTTTTACAAACTGAGATTTATCATATTTGCAAAAATTTGGGAAAGATAAAGAATATGTACAAATGTTTATACAGAAAATAAAAAATGTAAGCTAGTAATTTGAAGATTCTAAATTTTCATTTTGATGATAATGGCTCATCCAAAAGAAGTAGTAAAATCATTCTTTTTTTTTTTTTTTTAAGATTTTATTTATTTATTTGACAGAGAGAAACACAGCGAGAGAGGGAACACAAGCAGAGGGAGTGAGACAGGGAGAAGCAGGCTTCTGGCAGAGCAGGAAGCCGGATGTGGGGCTCGATCCCGGTCTCCGGGATCATGACCTAAGTCGAAGGCAGTCGCTTAACCAGCTGAGCCACTCAGGCGCCCCCGTAAAATCATTCTTATTTAGAGAAAATATTTTCTCTCAAAAATCACAAATACCTACTTCAATTAACTTTGATAAGGTAAAATTACCACAGGAATTAATTTGAATATTTGATATACTAACTTTCTAATATCCTAATAAAATTGTTTGGGATGGGGGGCGCCTGCATGGCTCAGAAGGTTAAGCCTCTGCCTTCAGCTCAGGTCATGACCTCAGGGCCCTGAGATGGGAGTCCCACATTGGGGAGCCTGCTTCCCCCTCTTTCTTCTTCTGTCTCTCTATTTGTGCTCTCTCCATCAAATAAATAAATAAAATCTTAAAAAAAAAACTGGGATGGGAATCCAATTATTTTTTTTAAGATTTTATTTATTTATTTGAGAGAAGGAGAGTGAGAGAGAGCATGAGAGGGGAGGTCAGAGGGAGAAGCAGACTCCCTGTGGAGCCCAGAGCAGAACTCGATCCTGGGACTCCAAGATCATGACCTGAGGCGAAAGCAGTGGCTTAACCCACTGAGCCACCCAGGGACCCCTCCAGTCAATTATTAATTACCACTTTTAAATCTGGATCACCTTTTTTTAAATATAAAATCTGAGAGTCATGAAGGTAATATATAACATTGCCAATGTCAAGCATCAATAAGGATGCCAAATGTTCCACATGAATACACTGTCCAGATATTTGAACTGCTTCATTTTAACCATTTAACCAAATATCTCAGTCTTCCTAAACAAATGCCTAACAAAATTTAATATTTTCTGGTAATTCAGTGTCATACTAAACAATTATTATATAGTAATAATGAGATCCTAGGGGGCAATATGGATTAAGTGAGACATTTAAACAAACAAACAGTATTTAATCCTATGATTTCACAGGTCTTCAGTACAAGCAATTCACTGTTAGTAAAGCATTTAACGGTATCTTTCTGAACAGTAATTCTCTTCCTCTGTAGTCTTAGTCCAACCTCTAACTCCAAGCTTCTGATACCGCCTTATTTTTTCAAAGAACGTATGAGCTAAAGATCTTGTCCTGATTAGAGAGGCACTCATACCTGAAATCAAATCCATTTGTCTTTCCACTACATAACACTGCTCCTCTAAGCAAAATCACAAAGTAAAATCAAGAGGTTTATTTGTGAGGAATGAAGAGACCAATTTAGATGGAGCAGAAAGTTCCTGTTGAACAGGGAAAGGATGGGGAAAAAGCAAACAACAGAGTAATCAGAATCCTGGGCTGAGGCTTAAATTTGTATGTTATCCTATGTACCAGTATTTCTCAAATTGGGTTCCATGGTCATAATGCTGGGTTTCTAGCATTCACTGTAAGAAATTTAAAAAAGTATTTTGGGGGCACCTGGGTGGCTCAGTGCGTTGGGCCTCTGTCTTCGGCTTGGGTCATGGACTCAGGGTCCTGGGATCGAGGTCCGCATCGGGCTCTCTGCTCAGCGGGGAGCCTGCTTCCTCCTCTCTCTGCCTGCCTCTTTGCCTGCTTGTGATCTCTCTCTCTGCCAAATAAATAAATAAAATCTTAAAAAAAAAAAGGTATTTTCATTTTGATGCTCCTCCTACATAAAATGTAAGAATGTTCTGAATCAGCTAGACTAGAAGGCCATCTTATAACTTAGGACTGTCTGCCTACCCGTGTGCTTATTACTAAATTGAGCACAGCAATTCCCCCTATAAGTAGTATTTTTCAAACCGTTGGTTATGACTATAAGTGGGCTATAAAATCAAGAGCAGCTCTGCAAAATAATAATAACAAAATAGAATTAAGGGTAAGTACTGTTTTGTGATATTTTTGTTTGAGTGTGACAACTAAGTGGTGAAGTTAAAAAAAAAGTTACATCTTACTGTAAGCTGAGGTCAAAACTTGTAACTCTTTTCTTGGGTTACTGCAAACTCAAACTTAAACACTGTTACAAATACTGAATTGCCGGGACGCCTGGGTGGCCCAGGCTCAGTCGTTAAGCGTCTGCCTTTGGCTCCAGTCATGATCCTGGAGTCCCTGGATCAAGCCCCACATCGGGCTCCCTGCTCAGCAGGGAGCCTGCTTCTCCCTCTCTCACTTCCCCTGCTTGGGTTCCCTCTCTAGCTGTATTTCTCTCTGTTAAATAAATAAAATCTTAAAAAAAAAAACAAAAACTAATACTGGATTGCCAATTAGGTAGAAAGATAAAAGCAAGATACTGGGGACTTTCACAAATTGAAGGTAAGGTTAAAAGTAAGTTTATCATTTACAAAAAAAAGAAGAAAAGGCCAAGACTAGGACAAGACCTAGGATGCTAGTGTTGGACTGCACAATGTTCAGACAGCACAAAACACCAAACTGAGACCAGAGTTAATATTAAAGTAAAGAATTATTGTAAATAAAGAGGTTGTTCTACAAATTTCCCAAAGTTTGAGTGATGTAGTGGGGATACCTTTCTTCTACTTAGAAACTGAGATTAGAAAATGGGACTGGAAATGCCTTTAGCCAATCTAAGAGAAATGGAGCAAAGAGGTGTGCTGTGATTAGAGAATATAAATTGACAAGAAAAAAGCACAAGCAGGGCTACAGAGAGGAAAAATTGAAATCTGACCTATAAAAGTGCCTGACATTGCAGTGGGGAATTAGGGGAATTGGAATATTTGGCAGATTATTATGTTACAGAAAGAATCACATCTCCTTGTACCCAAAGGAGCTGGAACTGACCACCTGTACCCAAAAAGACCTTTAACCACCAGTTTAAAAAGCTGCTGGGTGGGGTGGCTCAGTCCTTGAGCATCTGCCTTCGGCTCAGGTCATGGTCTTGGAGAGCAGGGGTGCCTGGGTGGCTCAGCCATTGGGCATCTGCCCTCGGATCAGGTTATGGTCCTGGATTCCCAGGAGGGAGCCCGAATCCAGCTTCCTGCCGAGCAGGAAGCCTGCTTTTCCCTCTCTCATTCCCCTGCTTATGTTCCCTCTCTAGCTGTGTCAAATAAATAAAATCTTGAAAGAAAAAAAAAAGCATTTGTGCCACAGAACTTGTTCTCTTCTTGCCATGTAAAGAAATCCCAGGTTACCTTACTAGATGATAAGAGTGGAACAGATGAGCCAACCTAACTGAGGAACCCTGGCATTCCACCCACCTGACAAGACAAATGAGTGAGACCATTTGGGACCACTCAGCCCCAGACAACCCACCAGCTGACTCCAAACCACCCAACAGACCCACTGACTGGGGCACAGTTAATAAAAACAGCTTTCTGGGGCACCTGCCTGGTTCCACTGATAGAGCCCGTGACTCTTGATCTTCAGGTAGTTGAGTTCCAGCCCCACATCAGGGGTAGAGTAAATAAAACAAACAGGGGCAGCTGGGTGTCTCAGTCAGTTAAGCGGCTGCCTTTGGCTCAGGTCATGATCCCAGGGTCCTGGCATCTAGCTCCATATCAGGCTCCCTGCTCAGCAGACAGCCCACTTCTCCCTCTCCCACTGCTTGCCACTCTACTTGTGCTCTTGCTCTGTCAAACAAAGATCTTTAAAAAATAAATAAAAGTAAAACAAACAAAAAAAAACCCAGCTGTTCTTCTAAAGCCACTATGTTTTGGGATAGTTTGTTACACTGCAATAAAACGGATGCAGGATACTTCAAGAAAAAACAAAGTTGGGGGTGCCTGGTTGAATTTAAGCACCAAATTGGGCATGGAGCCTACTTAAAAAACAAACACCTAGGTTATGACATTCTGAACTTCTTTTTGTCTGTTTCAATGTCCCAAATTTAGAAGAGTGGGTCTCTAAGCAATGTAACCATATATTATCTATACTTAAAAGATTAAAATTCTTTCATCTGGATCCTAAACCCTTACTCTGGTTCTAATTTATCTTTTCTATTTTATTTTTCATCCCAATCCCTGACAATTTCCTCCAAACCTCCAAGTTTGACGCCGTTCCATTTCTCTGAGTGTTTATTCCCATCCTTCCCACCTCTGTTTACTTATCCAAATTCATTAAGACTCAATATAAATAGGTGTTTTCCCTTCCAAATTAATTTTTACTAAATTAATTTTAAAATGCTCTTAATTTGCACTCCACTTATTTATCACTAGATACTTTACTATCTATCTAATACTATTGTTTAACTGTTAATATATGCATCAAATTTGTAAGGGCTTTGAAGGCAGAGATCTCCATAATTCTCCATAGCTCCCTTAGTACTCCCATATGAGGAATTTAATTATCTAATTAAAATAATTAAAAAACGGGTGCCTGTGTGGCTCACTGGGTTAAGCGTCTGCCTTTAGCTCAGGCCATGATCCCAGAATCCTGGTATGGAGCCCCACATTAGGCTCCCTGCTTGCCAGGGAACTTGCTTCTCCCTCTCCCTATTCCTATCCCTGCTGCTCCCCACAGCTTGTGCTCTCACTCTGCTAAATAAATAAAATATTTTTTAAATGAATATATTAAGAAAAAATATGTAATTGACCGAATTTTAAGACATCTTCTCGGCCAACTATGCATACTCACAGACCATAAAGTTTTTGTAATGTAAAGTTAAGGGTGCAAAAGGTAACATTTTAATTCTGAGATGCACTGTGCAACTCTCAATGCTAAAAAAGAAATAATGAATTAAGAGAGTCTCCTGGAAACAATACATAGTTAAAAAATTAAATGGGGTATGTAACGAACCCACAAATAAAAAACCAAACTTTCCATTTTATAAATGAGACTTCTCCCATAGTAAATGGTTAATTTTATGAACTGTATTCCTGTGTGGGAGTTGGAAAAAAAAAAAGGTAGTTTCTCAACTTTGACGGAATTTCAATACACCAACAGCTTCATATAGTTAAGAACAAATATTTTCAAAAATCCTCAGTTTGGGGGCACCTGGGTGGCTCAATCGTTGAGTGTCTGCCTTTGGCTCAGGGGACTCTGGGATCAAGCCTTGCATCGGGCTCCCTGCTTGGCAGGAAGTCTGCTTCTCTCTCTCACTGCCCCCTGCCTGTGTTCCCTCTCTAGTTGTGCTTCTCTCTGTCAAATAAAGAAATCCTAAAAAATCCTCAGTTTTGCAGGTTAGTCATATAAGATATTATGAAGGGCAATTGCAGAATACATCTTATCTTCCTCCATTTCAATTTAGAACCAGGAAGTAAGTGTCAAGGAGGAGGCAAGCAAAATTTGGTAAAGTTTTCCTTTGCTAAAATTGGTATCAGCATATTCTGGAAAGTGGAATTTAGTATCTCCAATATGCGATCATACTAATTATGAACACTCAAAAAATTATTTCCCCTGAGCATTACCTGCACTTTTAAAGTTTAAATGACTTATTACTCCCTCAATACCTAAACTAATTATCACTAATTAACAAGCAAGCCATCCCTTCTTCTGATTCGAAGTGTCCTAAAAATTAACTTAAGATATCCTCTAATAGGGGCGCCTGGGTGGCTCAGTTGGTTAAGCAACTGCCTCAGCAGGAAGCCTGCTTCTCCCTCTCTGCCTGCTTGTGTTCCCTCTCTGGCTGTGTTTCTCTCTGTCAAATAAATAAAATCTTAAAAAAAAAAAAAAAAGATATCCTCTAATAATCAAAAGGAAAAAAAAAGTCTAGGGCGCCTGGGTGGCTCAGTGGGTTAAAGCCTCTGCCTTCAGCTCAGGTCATGATCTCAGGGTCCTGGGATCCAGGCCCACATCAGGCTCTCTGCTCAGCAGGGAGCCTACTTCCTCTCTCTGCCTGCCACTCTGCCTACTTGTGATCTCTCTGTCAAATAAATAAATAAAATATTTTAAAAATTAAGTGGGCATTTTCAAAACGCTTGTCAGTATAACAAAGCTAAACCAAAGCATGCTGATAAAAGAATCAACTTGTATCAGATGAAACAAAAATATATTCTGAAATATTTTTAATTACATACTTTAAATACTCAGGAGCTCTCTTAACAGTTTTACTTTACTACTTAACAGTTTTACCAAGTTAATAAAAGCAGTAAGACCAGATCAAATCCTATCTCAGGAAAGCTTTCTGATACCCCAGCCAGAAATATTTACCTCCTACTTTGAACAATTTACTGAAATTACTATACATAAAATTAACATTTCTTTAAACAGCCACCAACAATTAACTGATTAAACACAGCCACAGACTAGAATTACTGCAGTTTATTTAAGATTTTACTTATTTATTTGAAAGAGAGGGAAAGAGAGAACACACAACCAGGTGGAGGGGAAGAGGCAAACTCCCTGCTGAGCAGGGGGAGCTTGCTTCCTCCTCTCCCTCTGCCTGTCACTCCCCCTGCTTATGCACTCCATCAAATAAATAAAATCTCAAAAAAAAAAAAAGAAGCCACAGATTTACATGAGGAGCTATAGAATGATCTCAAAGATATATTTTTTTTGGTGAATAAAAGCAAGATGCAGTGTACAGTATGTCCTCATTTTAATTTTTTAAAGATTTTATTTATTTGACAGAGAGAAACACAGCCAGAGAGGGAACACAAGCAGGCAGAGTGAGAGAGGGAGAAGCAGGCTTCCTGCTGAGCAGGGAGCCCGATGTGGACTCGATCCCGGGTCTCCATCATAACCTGAGCCGAAGGCAGTCGCTTAACCAACTGAGCCACCTAGGCGCCCCTAACTTTTTTTTTAAGATTTATTTATCTGAGAGAAATACAGCTAGAGAGGGAACATAAGCAAGGGGAGTGAGCGAGGGAGAAGCAGGCTTCCCGTCGAGCAAGAAGCCAGATGTGGGGCTCAATCCCGGGACTCCAGGATCATGACTTGAGCTGAAGGCAGTTGCTTAACCAACTGAGCCACCCACCCAGGCGCCCCATCATTTTAAATTTTTTTTAAGATTTCATTTATTTATTTGACAGAGAGAAACACAATGAGGGGGAACACAAGCAGGGGAAGTAAGAGAGGGAGAAGCAGGCTTCCCACAAGGCAGGGAGCCCGATGCTGGGGCTCAATCCTGGGAGTCCCAGATCATGACCTGAACCCAAGGCAGACACTTAAGGACTGAGTCACCCAAGCGCCCCCTCATCTTAATTTTTTAAAGAAGAGCAAAACATGTATTTCTAGAAGAGGGATAAAAAGTATTAGGGGACTACCTTGTTCAGGGTGACAGAAGTCTGAGATGGGAAGATCAAGTTTTGTTATACGCCCTTTCTCTGAATTTGTTAAAAAAAAAAAAGTCAGTAAACTACACTTCTTTTTTTTATAGATTTTATCTATTTTCTACGAGGGGGGTGGTTTGCACACAAACAGGGGAGCCGCAGGCAGATTCCGGACTTGATCCCAGGACCCTGGAATCATGACCAGAACAGAAAGCACTCAACCAACTGAACCACCCAGGCACCCCTACACTACACCTTTCATTTACAGAACAGAGTAAGGGGCACCTGAGTGGCTTAGTTGGTTAAGCAGCTGCATCTGGCTCAGGTCATGATCCTGGAGTCCTGGGATCAGGTCTCATATCTGGCTCCCTGCTCTGTGGGGAGTCTGTTTCTCCACTTGACTTTCTCTCCTCTCATGCTCTCTCTCACATTCTCTCTTTCAAGTAAGTAAATAAAACCCTTTTAAAAAATAAATAAAAAATAGAATAAAAAATTTGTTAATGATACACTGCCTTTTGACACCTCTTCAACTGTCATCTTGAAGTTTTATTTAAATCTTATTATTTTATATATGAGTCTTCTGTATCTTATGTCCCCCGCTAACATCTTAATCTAGTCTTTGCGTTAAATGCTTTCCTAAAAGTAGGGAATTTTAATTATATCAAAAGGTCGAAAAAAAAATGTCAAATCTGTGCTCTAATCAGGACAAGTAAGTATGCTAAATTGCTATCCTGTTACCCCAGTAAAACGGAATTGTTTTAGTAATTGTTTAAGTAATTGCATGTAATTTCTACTAAGGAAGTAGAAATTTTCTTGACCTCTCAAGCTCAGTATGAATTTAAATATCTCAGAACAACATTTACCTAGACCTGTTCCAGATTAGCTACACTTCTTAACATAACAATATTATCTTAACATGAAAAGATCATAATGGCTAAAAAAAAACCCTTAATATATTGTTTTTCTTTCTATTCAGTGTTTCTCAAAAGAACACTGTGGGTTTGTAGGCAGAGGAAGACATTTCAATTTGGTGGGCCTGTCCTAATCAAAGTATGAAGTACGTGTGTGCACACGTGCAAAATATGTATTTCCAAAACTGCAATTCAATCTTTTAAAGATTTTATTTACTTGTCAGAGAGCAAGAGAGTGCACAAGCAGGGAGAGCAGCAGGCAGAGCCGTCAGGAGAAAAGGAGGCTCTTGGCTGAGTAAGGAGCCCCAGACAGGACTCGATCCCAAGATTCTGGAATCATGACTTGAGGGGAAGGCAGACCCTTAACCAACTGAGCCACCCAAGCATCCCCAAGTCAATCTTTTAAAACAATTATCAGCCTCGGGGCGCCGGGGTGGCTCAGTTGGTTAAGCAACTGCCTTCGGCTCAGGTCATCATCCTGGAGACCGGGGATGAGTCCCACATCAGGCTCCCTGCTTGGCGGGAAGCCTGCTTCTCCATCACTCACTCCCCCTACTTGTGTTCCCTCTCTGGCTGTGTTTCTGTCAAATGAATAAAATCTTAAAAAAAAAAAAAATATATCAGCCTCCTGAAGATAAATGAACAAAAGTCACAACTCATGTATTAATCAACCCAGTCATCCAGCCCTGTTTTTATAATGCTGTCAACAAATACCATGGCCTAACAAATCATTCAACTATTACAATGGCTTAACTTTTTAAATAAATATTTTAAAATCCTTTTAGAATAATTCTTCTTTTGAAATGCTTCTGTTTAAACTCCCAAATAAATAGCCTTCCACTGTACTGCACTGATCTAAATAAAAGATATAAATCACAGTACACAACAACAATTAGTAGGTGTCTACCTTCCTTCAGAGACTGTAAACTCCTTGAAGCCAGGGACCATGATCAGGATTGGCTGGCCCACAGTGTAGGTATCCAATAACAATGGTGAGTGACTGAGTGAATAGTAACCCCGCCTAATACAAAAAATAGTCCAAGCAGGTCCAATTATAATCAATCTTTATGTATAGCAATGATTCTGACAAAAATAAATCCCAGAAAATATTTCTGGCTATCCTATATTCTTATTCTAAGTTGATTTTAAGAAAATCAATAAAGTAAACTACATTACCCAGATTAAAGCTAGCTTGTAAAGATTTAAAGAAATTTCAGGTGGTGCCTGGGTAGCTCAGTTGGTTAAGCGACTGCCTTGGGCTCAGGTCATGATCTCAGAGACCCGGGATCGAGCCCCACATCGGGCTCCCTGCTTGGTGCGAAGCCTGCTTCTCCCTCTCTCACTCCCCCTGCTTGTGTTCCCTCTGTAGCTGTGTTTCTCTCTGTCAAATAAATAAAATCTCTTTTTAAAAAAAAGAAAAGAAATTTCAGATTTTTGCCAGGTACTCCCTTATGCTCATCCTCTACCACCTTTCCCTCCTCCTACTTAAGCTTTAAGCAAATGTTCAAGTAAACAAGTGGGGCACACTTCCAACACAAAACAATGCTGGTAACAGTAAGAAAAAACTTAGTATCTTTTATTTCTATTTTACTTCTCAGAACTAAAGAAATCTGTTACATTGTACTTTACCCAAAAATAAAGAAAATCTATAAACTAGGGTGCTTAAGCAACTTCTTTTGTAGGTTTCACTATATCCTCCAGAAACTCATCTTGTGCTGAGGTTAAAAATTCAAAATATAAAACAGTTAATTTTTTAAACTAACTTTTTAAACTAATTCATTTTCTTTGAAAATAAATGCAACAATAAGGATTGCACAAGCACTAAGTTAAGTGTTAACAGGGATAGAATATTAAGTCTGAAGCCCACTAACTCTGACAAATATTTGTTCATCTCTACCTTTCCGAAGTTTGTGAATATCAGTTTTACAGAAAAACTTACAAAGAAAAAGCTTATTTCAAGGTTAGAAACAATTTCCAGCTCCTAGCATTTCAAGTACTGTTTTTAATTGCCCCAATAAATCTTTAATTGTTAACCACTGTTTTGCTCAATTAATATCAGCATGTTAAGTAATAATGACTAGGACACAATTTTAAAGAAACAATTATGTTTCAAGTTACTGCCCATTTGACCAAATCACAAAAACAAACAGTTTATTAAAAAACCCAAAAACC
>PITA01030412.1:0-16553 GCA_004023965.1 Spilogale gracilis | reverse complement strand
CCCCCCCCCCCCCCCCCCCCCCGGCTGGCTGGCGAGTGGGGAAGGGCTGGGACGGAAAGGAGAGTTCCTCACCGTCTCTGCTGTTCGTCCTACATCATCATCTCAGGACACACAGCTGGTGAACACGGGGAAGCTACAGGAGGAGGAAACTGTCTTGTCAGTTTCCTGTTCAGACGTGTTTCTCAGAATGGTCAGTGTCTGAAACAAAGTCGGGTTTGAAGGGAGAACGTGTGCGGTCTCACGGAGCAGCTGGCGTGCTTGTGCACTCGCTGGTGCAGCACACTTACTGTTCCTGACTCTGAAAGCTCCCGAACTGCCAAGTGCGCTTGGCCCACCAGCATCCTGTGCTTGTGGGGTGTCACGCGCTCTGTGTAGGAAGGAGCAGGGGACACGCATATCCCAGTGACCTCGTATGTGTGCATGACTACCCATCAGACTGCATTTACAAAACACGTGCAGAGATAAAATTATGAAGAATTTCATGAAGGTAATAGAGCCTTAAGCCCAGCATGGGGCCCTTCTGAGCCTGGGGCCCTGGCACCTGCCTGGGTCACATGCCTACGGAGCTGGCCCTGGCAAGCACATCCCTAGCCTGTGGCTTCCTGGAGCTTACAGTTTGATAGAAGAAGGTATACCTAACAGTCATACAGGTACATAGCTGCGGCCAACCTACGTGCTCTGGAAAGTGCAGTCGAGGGGGCTCTTGAAGTGTGTGCCGGGGCCTGATCTTTTCTAAGGGGTCGGACATGACAAAGTGATCGCCAATGAGGAGTTATAGCTAGCTAGGCAATTTGAATTGCAAGTATGAAGGCTCTGTGACAGGAAGGAACATGGGATGGAAAGAGGGCTGGGCTGGCTGCAAGGAGGTGGGGTGTGGGGCACAGTATGGGAAGAGGTTGGAGGAGAAGCTGGGGTCTGGACATGATAGACTTTGAAAACTGTCAGGATGTCTGGATCTTGTCCTACATGCAGTGGTCATAGTACCAGAGGTCTTAGACTGGGAGGAAGTTAACTATGTGACATGATTAAAAAAAAATATTATTTTGAAGAGAGAGAGGCAGGAGGGGCAGAGGGAGAGAATCTCAAGCAGACTCCCTGCTGAGCACGAAGCCCAACTCGGGGTTTGATCCCATGACCGTGAGATCACAACTTGAGACAAGATTTTGAGTTAGACGCCCACCCGACGAAGTCATCCAGGTGCTGCGGCCTGACATGGTTCTTGCCCTCAGGGACATCTAGATGCAACTTATTTGTAGTTAGAACATTCACGAGAAAACGAAAAGGCAACTTTCTTGTGCTTTGTTTGCTTGGGCAGGTTATGGAGGAATTTTACAATATATTTGGTCCTGAACTGAAGGCCGTGACGGGGGATCCCAAGCGCATCGATGATGTCCTCTGTAGAGTGGACAGCCTGGTCACCCCCATGGAGAGCCTGGCCTTTGACCCCTTCAGCATCAAGTCTTCCCAGTACTGGAAATACGTGATGGATGACTTCAAGATTGAAGTTCTGGCAAGTAACACATCGATCCATTTACTCTTGGAAGCAGATAAACCATGTTTTCCCTATGTTAAATTAGTTGTTTAGTTATGCTTAGAATTTTTTTTTTAAAGATTTTATTTGACAGAAACACAGCTAGAGAGGGAACACAAGCAGGGGGAGTGAGAGAGAGAGAGGAGCAGGCTTCCCGCTGAGCAGGGAGCCCGATGTGGGACTCGATCCTGGGTCTCTGGGATCATGACCTGAGCCGAAGGCAGTCGCTCAACCAATTGAGCCACCCAGGTGCCCCTAGAATTTTTTTTAAGTCAGCAAAAAGTAATACCTACTTATAAAAAAACAAACAAAAAAACCATATGGAGGAGTATAAGGTAGACGTGAACGTGCCTTCATCATCTTTGTCCCCTTCCTTTCCTGTCCCTAGGTAGAATAAGGTTAAATCAAGCTGGACACAGTAACCTTTCTACAAAGATGGGTTGGGTGTATAATTGGAGAGGACATAGGAAGGTGATGAATGAGACTTGATTTAGTAGACAACAGGGTGCCACTGTAGGTTGTTGACCAATGGGGTGAGGTAATGAGAATTATGATTGAGGAAGGTTCTTCTGGTCACAGTGTGGGGGGGGTATGACAGGAGGTGGAGGAATGATACAGGAGGTTGTGGCTTACATACAGGGGTGTGGAGGAGACAGAGCGCTTGAAGGGAGACTGTCCTGAGAATATAGTTTCACTCCACACAGCGTGATAGGGTGGTGGATGGTTCATCTTGCATACCTTTTCAGCTTCATGTGGGAAGTACATCAGTAGTATTCCCATTTATAACCCCAGATGGTTCTTGGGTTATCTGAACACTTCCATCTTTAAAAAAGATTTATTTCAGAGAGAGCCAGCATGAGCGGGGGGAGGGCAGAGGGAGAGGGAGGGAGAGAATCCTCAGGCAGACTCCCTGCTGAGCATGGAGCCTGATGTGCAGCTTCATCTCTGGACCCTGAGGTCATGACCTGAGCCAAAATCAAGAGTCGGCCGCTTGATTGAACCACCCAGGGGTCCCTAAGCATTTCCATTTTAATTTATATCCAGTTCATTCTCAATCTCTATTTTATCTAAGTGTCACTGATTTTTAAATCGAACTTTTCATTAAGTCACTTTGTCATGTAATACTAAAAGGCTACTAGTAAGGAAAAGCAGGCACATGCTCTTCTCCATTCCCTTTCATTTTTCATATTCTGGATTTTTTTTTTTTTTTGCTGTTTACCTTCCTGTTTCCTAAAGAACATGCCAATATAGTTACTTTCTGATTTATCAAATTTAATCAGCTTTAGACATCTATTAACTTTTCAGACTAGATCGACTTTCCTATTCCTACCCCTATCCTTCTTAGCTTCTTTGTTATCTAACATAGTTATATCATAATTTTTGGTTAAATCAATAGTGTTTACTCATTACCTCTGTGGAAATATTGTTCACTGCTGAGCCAACAAGCATGTCATAACCACACCACCTTTCTCGTACAACCCTTCATTTTTCCTAAAGTTAATCATTGCTTTTATTTTTATTTGGTTATTTATATACTTTTCTTTCTTTCTTTCTTTTTTTTTTTTTTTTTGCAGCTGCTTTAACATCTCTGCCACATATCTAATAGGTTCTATCTGCTCAGAAATATCAGTGCTGTTATTTTTCTGGGAGGCCTTTGTCCTAGACCTCTCTTTTTCTTCTTTAGTCTCGATTGTTTGCTCTTTAGACTTCTTATCTTTTCTTATCTGTGCTGGATCCTGTTTTCTAGATTTCACGTCTGCTTTCTTTGTAGCTCCTCTTTTTGTTGGAGCACATTTTTTAAAAAAATATTTTATTTATTTGACAGAGAGAAACACAGTGAGAGAGGGAACACAAGCAAGGGGAGTGAGAGAGGGAGAAGCAGGCTTCCCACCGAGCAGGGGGCCCGATGTGGGGCTCGATCCCGGGTCTCTGGGATCATGCCCTGAGCCGAAGGCAGTTGCTTAACCAACTGAGCCACCCAGGCGCCACCTGGAGCACAGTTTTTTTAGGAGCTTACTAAGAAAGTTTTCATGGGACCTATATTTTTTGAGTCTTGTATGTGTGGGTTCTAAAATAAAAATAGTTAATAGAGTTTAAGGTTGAAATAACTATTTTCAGAAATTTGAAGGTATTGATTTCTAGCTTACAGCATTATTAGAATTCTGATTTTTTTTTTTTGAGAGCGAGAGAGAGAGAGTGTGTGTGTGTGTGTGTGTGTCTGTGTGTGTGTGTGTGGGCAAAGTTGGGGGGGGCAGAGGGATGGGGGGAGAGAGAATCTCAAGCAGGCTTTATGCCTAGTGAGGAGCCTTATGTGGGATTCAGTCTTAAGACCCTGAGATCATGACCTAAGCCAAAATCAAGAGTCAGATGCTTAACCAGTTGAGCCACCCAGGCTTGCCTGAATGCTGATATCATTCTCACTTAATTTTTCCCAGAACCAACCTTCTACTCTTTTTAGAGTAGGGAGGGATGAGGGTATAGAGAAAGCATAGTGGCCTGGCTGTACCAGGTAGAGGAGGGATCCCGTGTCTGCCTCTCACCCTCCTGGGGCCTGCTGGGTCCACATGCTCAGCCTCTTGAAGATTTCATGGGGAGGAAACTGGTTCCCACCCGCTCCCCCGTTGCCAGCATCAGGTTGTAGTTCTCTGCCTTCTATAACCTTACTTATTTCCGTCTACCTGAAATTCCTGAACTCTCTCCTCTTGCTCTTGTGTCTCTCCCATCTTCTTTGTTTCTATAAGTCAACACTTAAACACATTTCCTTTTGACCGTTCTGAACGGAATGAGGGGAAGGAACGGAAAGCTGGACACCAGCTTCCGCTAACGCACAGTGGGAACCCATCTCAAGTCACAAGTTTGTTTTTTGCTTATTTCTTGCCACTTTGTTTTTGTAGGATAGTTACAGGGACATGAGTCATGACTTTTTTTTTTTTTTTTTTTGTGCAGGTCATTGAGAAAGAAGCAAAAAATTTTATTGACGAATCTTTTAAGACGCTTCGGTCAGCTGAAGCGGCATTTGACATGCTTTTGAAATTTAAGCATATTCGTTCACGGGAAGCCATCAATCGACAAATGATGATGAAATTCAATGATATTCTCGCACAGTATTGCAAAGAGGTAAGAGCTAGATCTACAGGTGCTGTAGCAGTAAAGGACACTTGGCAAAAGGTGAAGAATGGAATCACGCTCTCATCTGTCTCTCCCACCCAAATTCAGAGAGACTGGAATTTTCCCCATAAGCATGTGACCACATGCCCCAGGCAACCAAAACAAAGTGGGTTTGTTTGTTTAGTGAAGAAATTCAGTAACAATGTATCAAGTGCAATATTCTGTCGCTCCCATTGTGGTGGGCTCTGTAGGAGTTAGTAAGAAGGGTCCCAGCAATCACTGGGGGAGTCCTCGCTAACTGTGCATGTGTTTATATATTCAGAAAAATGTCTCATGCTCACGTATTCCAAATGTGGGGTGAGGTGCAGAGACAGAGAGGGGAACAAAACACAGATTCTGCCTTTGAAGAAGTCAGTATCTAGTGGGAGAAACAGACCAAAAAAAAAAAATTGCTTATTTCATTCAGAGGGTAAAATGAGAATATGTGAAATCATCAGTTGGTGTGACCTAAAGGGCTAAAGTGATCTCCAAGCGTGTAGTTTCGTCTTGCCACCGGAACAGGGTACCACAGACTTGGCGGCCTCAGGCCTTGCAGATTTGTTATCTTACATAAGATTTTGAAGATTCAGACCTGGCTCTGGTCTCATTGGGCTGAAATCGAAGGGTCAGCAGGGCTGTCTGTATTCCTTTCTGGAGTCTCTGGGGAGAATCCATATCCTTGTTTATCCCCACTCCCCCCAGCTTTTATTTTACTTTTTTTAAAACATTTTATTTATTTGACAGAGAGAAACACAGCCAGAGAGGGAACACAAGCAGGGGGAGTGAGACAGGGAGAAGCAGGCTTCCCACTGAGCAGGGAGCCCGATGTGGTGCTCGATCCCAGGACTCCGGGATCATGACGTGAGCCAAAGGCAGTCGCCCAACCAACTGAGCCACCCAGTCGACCCTCCCCCCAGCTTTTAAAAGCGATTCATGGCTTCCTTCTGCCTTCAAAGCCAGCAGCGGTCGTCCCCGGTCTGTAGCTCTGACCCTCTTCTCTGCCTCTCTCTTCCTCTTTTAAGGTCCTTGTGATTCCCTCGGGCCGACCCAGCTAAACCCGGGTCATTGCTTTCTTCTAAGGTCAGCTGCATGGCAACCTTGAGTTCCCTTTGTCATTTAATGTAACATATTCATAGATTCTGGGCATCAGGACTATGGCTGGGGTCTATTATTCTGTCTCCCACCTCTACTCACTCGCAGGAGAGTGTGAAACTGCTGCTTTTGAAAAAGCAGGTGCAGGACATGTCCTGCAATTCCACTTCTGGGCGTAGACCCTCAAGAAATGAAAACAGGGCCTTGAGGAGGTATCTTTGCATGCCTGTGTTCACAGCAGCACTATTCACACTGGCCAAAATGCATAAACAACCCAAAAGTCTGTCGATGGAGGAATGGATACACAAAATATGGTCTTTACATGCGATGGGATAAGATTCAGCCTTAACAAGGAAGGACTTTCAGGCACTTGCTGCAACAGCGATGGGGCTGAAGGCATTCTGTTAAGTGGAGCTGACGGTCAGCAATCCCAGCCGCTCTTTGATTCCATTTCCAGGCGGTACTTGGAGGAGTCAAATCCAAGAGACAGGAGGGGCGGGGCTGGGAGTGGAGGGCGGGAAGTTAGCATTTCGTGGGGACAGAGTCTTGGTTTGGGAAGGATGAAAGCATCCTGGAGATGGTTGTGTGGTTATGACAGTGCGAATGCGCTCCGTGTTACGGAAAGGCATTTAAGACGGCAAATTTTATGTTATGCATATTTTACCATAATTAAAACATAATTATAAAATCTCCGTGGTGCGTGTGTGCAATGCGTGTGCCTTCACACACGCAGACACAATGTAGGCCTGGCCACTGGTCGTGCCTCCGACCGATCTCAGAGTAGCTAATATGTCAGTGAGAGGACTGTACGTAGTCTATAGTAATAGGCAGAGCTCCAAAGGGCCTTATGTTAGACCAAAGGAAAAAATCCTGCTGGCGGTAAGAAAACTCGTCAATAATAAGCAAGCAGCCAACAGCGGAATTCTGTGGCTCATCCGGCACCTGACATTCCGGCGCCTGTTGCTTACAAGATCCAAACCCCGTGTTCAGTCTTCCGTGGCTCATGTGCCGGGGCATGCTCCGTACAGGGTTCCTCTGATTGCTTTTCAGATCGACATAGTTAATAAGCTCTTTGTCCAGAACCTGGACAACCCCCCGCTGTACAAGAATCACCCTCCAGTAGCAGGTGCGATCTACTGGGAACGGTCCCTGTTCTTCCGCATCAAGCACACCATCCTCCGGTTTCAGGAAGTGGAGGAGATACTGGACAGCGAGCGGGGAAGGGAGGTACGTTGCTTTTGCTGGGGTCGTCCCCTTGTGTGTTTCAGAGACGGTGTAGGGTCGCCTGCGGAAGGAGCATGTCCAAGCCTGCCACTTAAGAAGGCCTTTCCCATGGTCCCCGATTTCAGGCTCAGGTTTAAAACTGCCTATTGTGTTCTTTATCTTTGGTATCTTAATATGTACAGCGTCTTCCAGGGAGCAAGGCATGTGGGTCTCTTTCTTTTTTTTTTTTTTTAAAGATTTTATTTATTTGACAGAGAGAAACACAGCCAGAGAGGGAACACAAGCAGGGGGAGTGAGAGAGGGAGAAGCAGGCTTCCCGCCGAGCAGGGAGCCCGATGTGGGGCTCGATCCCGGGTCTCCAGGATCATGACCTGAGTGAAGGCAGTTGCTCAACCAACTGAGCCACCCAGGCGCCCCGGCATGTGGGTTTCTTCCTGAACTTGATCTCCAGCTTTTCCGGGAGGGGATCATTTTTCTGATAATACTGTCCCCCTCCCCCGGGGCTGTTGGTGAGACAAACCTTTTGTTTGAAGTTTTGGAGAGTAAATGTTTTAGAAGTTTGCAGGTCGTATCCTGCCGTGGTGTAGCAAGGAAGGAGCCACGGAGAATTTGACAACCACAGGCGTGGCCCTGTTCTTACAAACCTTCGTGTTTCACCGCTGAAAGGCTAATTTCATGTACTTTTCACATGTCACAAAGCACTGTTGTTCTTTTTGGGGCTAATCATTTAAAAGTGCAAAAGATGTCCTTAGCTCTCAGGCTGCACCCCAAAGGCCACCCTTGGGCTGGGGTCTGCTGGTCTCCGCTGGTTGGTGTGGATTTCAAGCCCTACCATCTTAAACACGCTCGCCAGAATTTGTGAAAATCAGTATGCTTCCTTTTGCAAAATGTGCTCACAGATCTTTTTTTTTTTTTTTTACAGGGAGGGAGGGAAAGAGAGGAGTGTTATTTCCAAGGGCAAACTGAATTACCTGAGTTCTTTGGCAGGTAAAACAAAAGTACTTGGAGGTGGGTAGGACGATGAAGGACTATGAGGACAGAAAGTACGAGCACTGGAGAGAGGCTACGGAGCTGGTCCTGCCGACTCTTATGAAGAGGAGTCTGCTCACTAAGGTGTGTATTTCCAGACCCTTGCCCATTTAGGGCGGTCCGGGTAGATTATGGTGTCCGCTATCTTCTTGAGGTTTGATGTGTCGATAGGTATTTCCAAAATCAAAGGCAAAGAAGGGCTGAGGCTCCCGGGGGAGGAGAAGAGGCAGCAGCATGTCATGACTAGGAAGCATGCCAGAATCTGGCAGCTCCGCTCCCCCTCTAGGCAAGCAGCTTAATCCTGAGCCTCAGTTTCCCCATTCGTAAAATGAGTCCGATCTGATGACATCACACAGAGTACTAGCTGAACCCTGTATGAAAGAGCTGCACGGTGACCTCCAGGAAAATGCCGTTTCCAGTGATTCACCCCTGTCCACGGCACTTGAGCTCTACGGGGCCTCTGATACACACCAAGTGCTCGGTAACGGAATCCTCGCAGGTGGGAAGGGAGCAGGAGAGACCTGGCTATGTGGCTTTAGAACTGTGGTCTCTGAAACCCTGCAACAGGGACCAAAACAAGTGCACGGGGCACGAGGGGGCTGATAGGGAAGCCAGGATTCTGGATTTTTACACGCAACTGGCCAATTTGGGAAAGTGAGCAACCAAATCGAATTCTTTAAACACTGTTCACTGAACAAAATACGTATTCGAGCTAGCGCAGCCGGCTCTCCAGTCTGGCCCCACCTAGGGCCCTACACTGTTACTCTTCTGAATGCGCGTGTCCCCTGGGTTGTGCGGGCTGCTTCTCGGACTGCCCTCGCCATGCTCGTGGGACATCTCTTCCACAGACTTCTAACGTTGCTGACGAGATGGCCAACTCTGAAAAGGGGGCAGTGTTTGCAATTAATTTTTCACCTGCTCTCAAGGAAATTATTAATGAAACGAAGTACTTGGAACAGCTAGGATTCTCTGTCCCTGAATTGGCAAGAAACGTTGCTCTCCAGGAGGACAAATTTCTTAGGTAAAAAAGATTCTTCTCTTAAATCAACAGTAAACTTACTGATCTCGGGACCGCTTCCTACAGTCTTAAAAATTCATGCAAACCCCACCCCCTCCTGCATTTTTCTGCATTTTATAGCCACCAGGATTAGAAATTAAAACCAAGCAACATTTAAACAACGTATTCATCCATTCCTCTAAGAGTAACGATAATAAACCCATTACATGTTGACATAAATAACAATTTCTAATGAAGGGTGACTAATAGTTTCCAAAAAACACAGTTAGTGGGAAGACTGGCATTGTTTTCAATTTCTGCAAATCTTTCAATCAAAGTTTTAGCCTGGGGGGGCGCCTGGGTGGCTCAGTTAGTTAAGTGTCTCACTCTTGGTCTCAATAGCAATGTCGTGAGTTTGAGCCCCGTGTTGGGCTCCATGCTGGGTGGGGAGGCTGCTTAAAAAAAAGACAACACTTTAGCCTGGTTAGTGGCCTATTGTAACCTATCTAAAACGTTAATTCTCTTATGAGTTCTGTTGTACATCCTCATATCAATGACTTTCCTATGATGCACAGGTACACGGAAGGAATACAACGTATGTTGGACCATTATCACATGCTCATAGGAACGTTAAATGAGGCCGAGTCTCTTCTTCTCGACGATCATTCCCAGGAATTAATAAGAGTGTTTAGGTCTGGATATAAGAGGCTAAACTGGAACTCACTAGGTAACATAATTCATCTACCTATTTTTTTCCATTTTTTTAATTGTTACTTAAATTTTTTCCCCAGTGTTCTAAGATTCATTGCCCATTCCCCACACCCAGTGCTCCATGCAATAGGTGCCCTCAGTACCCACCACCAGGCTCTCCCATCCCCCCACCCCTTTCCCTCCCAGTCCCTCAGTTTGTTCTGTGTACAAAGTCTCTTTTGCTTTGTTTCTCTCCCTGAGTTACCCTACTTCCCATTTACTTTCCTTCTGTCTCCTTTATTACCCCTTATACACTGCAAGTAAGTGAAACCATATGATACTTGACTTTCTCTTCTTGGCTTATTTCACTCAGCATAATCTCTTTCAATCCAGTCCATGTTGCTACAAAAGTTGGGTATTCATCCTTTCTGACGGAGGCATAGTACTCCATTGTATATATGGACCACATCTTCTTTATCCATTCATCTGTTGATGGGCACCTTGGCTCTTTCCACAGTTTGGCGATTGTGGCCATTGCTGCGATGAACATTGGGGTACATATGGCCCTTCTTTTCACTACATCTGTATTTTTGGGGTAAATGCCCAGTAGTGCAATTGCATCTACCTATTTATTATGTTTTAGACTTTGGGAGGCAAAAATAAGTTTTTTAGATTGTTTTAGTTGAATTATAATTTTTATGTGTATGTAGAGGTCACTAACACCTGAGTTTTGAACATTAATCATTTATACTTGGTGGAACTTAGAATTCATCTCAAGGCTTTAGTTGGGACTAAAGACGAGATGGGATGTCTGTTGGACAGTCTGCTGTCCCAGCCCTTTGTACTCCAAAAATAAAGTGACTTTTACTTTTTTTCCTAATATTTTCTGTATTTTTCTAATATTAAAAATTTAATTTTGGAATAATTTATGGATTCACACCCAGTTGCAAGAATTAATATAGAGAGGTGCTGTGTAGGTTTTCCTCAGCGCCCCTCCAATGTTAACTTCTTGTAAAACTGTAGTACAACTCGCTCCAGACCTACTGACATTGATAAGTTGAGATGCAGAGCATTTCCACACTGCAGTGAGAACTCATGTTGCCCTTTTAAAGTCCTATCCACTTCACTGTCTTTCCTAGTCCCAACCCCTGCAACCACAAATCTGTTCTCCATGTCTGTAATTTTGTCATTTCAAGAGTGGTATATGAATGAAATCGTATATAAACTTTCTGGGTTGGCTTTTCTCTGTTAACATAATTCCCTGGAAAGTTGTCCAAGTTGTTACATGTGTCAGTAGTGTGTTCCTTTGGCATCTGGAATGTCATGGTATCAATGAGCCCTAATTTAGCCATTCACCTGTTGGAGGGTACCTGGGTCGTTTCCAGATTTGGCTATGGTGAATAAACATTTGTGCTAGAAAAATATTAGTGGGGATTTATGTGAACATGAATTTCATTTCTCTGGGATAAATGCTCAGGAGAGCAATTTCTGGGCCCTATGCTACTTGCATGTTTCGTTTTTTTAATTATTATTATTAATTGCCATGGTGTTTTCCAGAGTGGCTGTGCCATTTTGCATTTCCATCAACAATGTGTGTTCCATTTTTTCTGGGTCTTGGCCAGCATTTTGATATTGTCACTGTTTTCTAAAATTATAATCATTGCATAGCTGTGTAAGGGTCTCATTGTGGTTTTGATTTACATTTCTGTATTGGCTAATGATGCTGAGCATTGTTTCTGTGCTCGTTTGACATCTGTGTGGCTTCTTCGGTGAAATGTCTTTCTGTGTCTTTTGCTGCTCTTCTAGTTATACTCTTTGCTTTTTTCTAAGAGTTTTGAGAGTTCTTTATATATTCAGTTACTAGCCCCTTGTTGGATATGTGGATTGCAAATATTTTTTCCCACTCCATAACTTGTGTTTTCATTGTCCTAACAGTGTCTTTTACAGACTGAAAGTTTAACATTTTGAGAATCCCAGTTTATCAAGTTTTCTTTCCATGGATCATACTTTTGGTGTTAAGTCTAAAGATTCTTTTTTCCTAGACCTATATCCCAAAGACTTTCTCTAGTTTTTTTCTAAATATGTTATAATTTTTATTTTACAGTTACACTTGTAGTCAATCTTGAGTTAGTTTTTTGTGCAAATTGTGAGACTTAAATTGAAGTCTATTTCTCCTCCTTCTCCTTCTCCCCCTCCCATCCTCCTTCTGCAGCTTGACTATGGATGTCCAATTTCTTCAGCATCGTTTATTGAAAAGGCTAACTTTTTCCTTTAAGTTGAACTTGCATCTTTGTAGAAAACTGGGCATATTTGGATGGGTCTGTTTCTGGGTTCTTTATTCTTCTGCATTGATCTATGTGTCCGTTCTTTTGCCGGTATCACAGTCTTGATTACTGTAGCTATATGGTAAGTCTTGAAATTGCCTAGGTTGATTCTTCCCATTTTTTTTTTTCCTTAGGCAAATTGTTCTGGCTATTCCAGTTCCTTTGCTTTTCCATATAAACTTTAGAATAATCTTGTCTATATCTACCAAAAAAATTCTTGCTGGGATTTTGATGGGAGTTATGTCAGCTCTGATATCAGTCTGAGGAAAACTGATAACTGTACTCTTGAGCTTCGCCATGCATGAACATGGTATATCTTTCCATTTACTTGGATCTTTGATTTCTTTCATTGGCACTATGTAGTCTTTCTTTCTTTCTTTTAAAAGATTATTTATTTATTCGACAGAGGAGAAGCACAGCTAGAGAGGGAACTCAAGCAGGGGGAGTGAGAGAGGGAGAAGCAGGCTTCCTGCAGAGCAGGGAGCCCGATGTGGGGCTCGATCCTGGATCTCCGGGTTCATGACCTGAGCTGAAGGCAGATGCTTAATGACTGAGCCACCCAGGCGCCCCAGCACTGTGTAGTTTTCAACATACAAGTTTTGTACATGTTTTGTTAGATTTATGCCAAAGTATTTCATCTTTTGTTGAGTGGTTGTAAATGATAATTGTGTTTTTAATTTTAGTGTCTATGTGCTTGCTGCTAGTTTATAGAGATACAATTCTTTTTTCATATGTAGTCCCTTCTACCTCCATGGCCTTCTCTGATACTACCGTGGCAGGCATGAGGGGTAGAGGGATTGGGGTACCTCATCACAGTAGTTGCCCAACCAACTGAGCTACCCAGCGCCCCTTGGTTGATTCTTTTTTTAAAAAAAAAGATTTCAGGGGTGCCTGGGTGGCTCAGTTGGTTAGGCAACTGCCTTCGGCTCAGGTCATGATCCCAGAGACCTGGGATCAAGTCCCACATCGGGCTCCCTGCTGGGCGGGAAGCCTACTTCTCCTTCTCTCACTCCTCCTGCTTCTGTTCCCCCTCTGGCTGTGCTTCTCTCTGTCACTTTACATAAAATCTTAAAAAAAAATAAAAAAAACATTTTAGGGGCGCCTGGTTGGCTCAGTTGGTTAAGCGACTGCCTTCGGCTCAGGTCATGATCCTGAGACCCGGGATTGAGCCCCACATCAGGCTCACTGCTCGGCAGGAAGCCTGCTTCTCCCTCTCTCACTCCTCCTGCTTGTGTTCCCTCTCTGGCTGAATTTCTCTCTGTCAAATAAATAAGTAAAATCTTTAAAAAAAAAAAGAATTTATTTGAGAGAGCTCAAGCAGTGAGGAGGGACAGAGGAAGAAACAATTTCCCTGATGAACAGAGAGCCAAATGTGGAACTCAATCCCAGGACCCTGGGATCATGACCTGAGCTGAAGGCAGATGCTTAACTGACTGAGTCACTCAGGCATCCCTGGTTGATTCTGAGAACAGGGCTCCTTGTCCTAGTCCCTAAGGGGTTGCTGAATGGATATTTGCCACCACCAAGACCCAAGGGGATGAGATGAGCCGGGTCTTTCCTGTGAAGGGAAGAAGGAAAGAAGAAATTGAAAGTCAAATATCTTTTTTTTTTCTTCTCTCTTTTTCTTCCCCAAAGGTATTGCTGACTACATAACTCGGTGCAAACAGGCCATTGGGAAATTTGAGTCCCTTGTCCACCAGATTCATAAGAATGCAGATGACATTTCTAACAGGCTTGCTTTAATAGAGTCTGTAAATCTCTTTAAATATCCAGCACCCAAAAATGAGGAAGATCTCCCAGGTAGATATGATTTCTTGTTTCTCTGATAATAGAAAAAATGAAAAAATAACCCAAACCTGTTGGTTATGATTGCATGCACGCGTGCGCGCGCGCGCACACACACACACACACACGTTCCACAACTGAAACGAAAGCATTCCTAAAGGTCTCATTTACTTGAGAGAATCATGAGTAATTCTTGCTTTTTGCCCTATTTTATATCTTGTTTAGGCAGTGTTACAAATTCCAGAGTCTGAAAATCAGTAGTCCTTTTGTCACTTTTTTTTTTAAGATTTTATTTATTTGACAGCGAGAAACACAGCCAAAGAGGGAACAAAAGCAGGGGGAGTGAGAGAGGGAGAAGCAGGCTTCCCGCCGAGCAGGGAGCCCGATGTGGGACTTGATCCCGGGTCTCTGGGATCATGACCTGAGCTGAAGGCAGTCGCTTAACCAACTGAGCCACCCAGGTGCCTAGTTGTCACTAACTTTGTAACAGTAAAGTGAATTGTGTGTGTGTGTTTTTTAAAGATTTTATTTATTTATTTGACACAGAGAGAGATCATAAGTAGGCAGAGGAGCAGAGAGCCTGATGCGGGCCTCAATCCCAGGACCCTGAGATCATGACTTGAGCTGAAGGCAGAGGCTTTAACCCACTTGAGCCACCCAGGCACCCTCATTTTTTTTTTATTGACATATAATGTATTTGTTTCAGGGGTACAGGTCTGTGAGTCATCAGTCTTACACAATTCACAGCACTCACCATAGCACATGCCCACCCCAGTGTCCATCCCCCAGCTACCCAAGCCCTCCTCCCCCACCCCCCAGCAACCCTCAGTTTGTTTCCTGAGATTAAGGGTCTCTTACAGTTTGTCTCCCTCTCTTTCTCTTGAGAGATGCAGCTACTGTTTGGATGGCTTTGTAATGTCCTTTCCTGCGTTCACAAAGAATGGTAACAGGTGTCTTCCTCTGCAGGTGTGAAGGAGTTCTTTGAGCACATCGAACTAGAAAGGGCCAAAGATGTGGATCACATGGTCAGGTGGTATCTTGCCATCGGGCCCCTCTTGACCAAGGTCGAGGGTCTGGTCATCCACACCAACACGGGCAAGGCTCCCAAGCTGGCCTCCTACTACGAATACTGGGAATATAAAATATATGAGGTCTTGACAAAGCTCATCCTGAAGTAAGTTAATCCTGTTGCCTGTTTTCAAGGTGGGGTGCATAGATTAAAATAGCTTACATATATGAATAGTTAAAGAGGGAGTCACAAAATGCAGGATAGTAAGTTTGCTTTCTGGTTGAAGGGGTGCTCAGAGGGTGGAAGGATGGACGTCTTTCCCCCTCGGCGCTCTCTTTCTTGTTAGGCCCCTCAACATGCCGAAAAGGAAATGATCCTGCTCCCACATCCGCTTTCTGAAAGACATACACGTGTCTGTGTTCAGCTGGGAATAGAGATTTCCTGTCACTCAGTATTGCCTGAATCCTAGCCGATGCCCTCCCGTGTACTGAGGGAGGCTGAACTCAAGGACATATGACCCAGTGATCTCCCTGACGGCCTGCAGTAAATCCCTGGCTGGCCTGGCCGTCACATGTGTGCTGGATGTCTGATATGTGAGGCCAACCTCACAACGGGCAAGGCTTTCCTGTCCCTCCTAGAGCTCTCAGTCCACAGCCCAGCACCTAAGCTAGACCAGCTGAAAGCTGCCTGCCTGGGCTTCGTCACGTTGACTTAGAATCACTCTAGGAAACCAGACTAGGAACTTCATCACTGGGACTATTACCTCCATATTTTCAAGGGTGGTATTCATTTCTTCATGGAACCACTTCTTTCTAAGAACCCAAGGAGAAATTTCTCTAGCGTCCCCTCTGATCTTAGCCTCCTGAAAAAGTAGGGTTTTCTTTTTGTCTGTCATTTTTTGTTTTGTTTTGTTTTTAAATGGTGTGGGCACTATGAGTTGTTGACCTCATAGCTTTCCTTTTCCTCCTTGGCTACCGGGAAACTCAGAATCAAATTTGTAGCCTGATGCACCAAATATATAGGTATTGATGTTTGCGTTGTCTCATTCTCGACTCTACATATATGTATTTAAACCCATGACGTATGGGAACTTACTCTGCACCGGACTCATATTGCCCTCTTCACAATCTTATCCCCATTTTTCAGACTGTTGGGAGAACTGGTGACTTGCCTAAGGCCACACACAAATCTAGTAAGAAGGAGGGCTAGGATGTGAACCTGGGTCATTTATCACTTCATTAAAGATCTGTGATTAGTGTCTCCTTTCTTATTTTACCCCTCTTTGTTTGTAGGGTTTCTTACTGCAGTCATTTTTGTGAGCTGCTAAAATCTACTTTGGAACAAGACATTAATAAATAAAATAAGCACCTTTGGTTGTCTTGCTTCCTGGACCCAGTTTGACACATTTCACTAAGTTAATCCTTTATAAAAGTCTGTTTTCTACACATTTCATTTTTTTAAAATGTTGCTTCTAACTCAGATTCCTGCAGCAGCCTCTTACATAGGGCACCTCCTATAATGTTTCCCTTTTCAGTATGCTGTGTGACCCATTCATCCACTCATTCACCCACTCATCTTTATCCATCTGTCCGTCCGTTCATCCATCCACTCATCTTCATCCATTTATCCATCCATCTACCCATACATCCATCCACCTGCCCACACATCCATCCACTCCTCCATCCATCCACGCTTCCATCCCTCCATCCCTCCATCCCTCCATCC
>PITA01030411.1:0-16550 GCA_004023965.1 Spilogale gracilis | reverse complement strand
GCTTTCAAGCATGCTCTTGCGCATGATTGGCTGGGGCCAGGCATGATAGGTGCGTGATCAGGTTACTGATTGGTATGTTCCTTCATGTGCACTGTAGGGGATTCCTGAGGCTCTGTGGTAGCCGCATCCTGTTATGTAGGTGCAAGGTTCAGGCCTGATTGCATCAGCCTTCTTATGCCTTACCTCAGCCCCCAACATCCACTGTATACCTACTTTCCAAAAAGTAGTCATTCATATATATGCAGGGTGAATATAGTGTTCAGTCTATACCTGATTTTTCGTGCCTATATAAATAGAACTTTTATAATAACTGTAGGCAAATAGCCAACATATAATAAAAGTTTAATGAAGAGCAAATAGAAGATTGAATGAATCACTTCATCTTTCCTATACTTTCTGAGGCACACAGTTAATCTTTTTAGCATATGATATTGTGGTGTTTATTGCCCCTTTGTGGACCGGAATGCACCCCACACTGCTGGAGGAGAATATTGGCTCTGCATGTATGCACTTCCTATCCCACCTTCCCGTGGACATGGGGTGATCTGTTTAGGCAGAGCCCTCTGTGCTTCAAAAAGTCTGCTTAGAACTAGAATATCACCACTTCAGGCAAATGCTGAGACATATCATTCAAATTATAAGTAGGGAAGGAATTTTCTTTTCAGGGGGGTTGTTTAGAGAATTGAATTCTTTTGCTGAGAGCCCTGCAGCCCGCCTAAGGCTGCATAGGCGAAAGATCAGATTCTCTCCTGACCCTACAAAGAAATGGCTTTCAATTTGCCAGTCCTACAGGAGAGGCAGCAACTCTGAACAGCTCCCCAGTGCCTTTCCATCGGGAATGCACAGCTGGCCTTACTGATTGCTTGCCTTTCTTTTGATTAATATCCTCTTGGTGTTGAAATTCATTTGGATTCCAGCTGCCTCATCTTATAGATTTCAATTTAGAAGCAAAAGGAAAATACAATAGGATTCTTATATATAGAAATTTTAAATATCACCGAACAGCCTCCCTCCTGCTCTGTGCCTGGCCCTGCTCTTTCTTTGGAGAGCAGGACTTATATTTCCTTGTGGGTGCTGGAAACTCTTGAGAACCAAAACCCAGCAGAGCTCCCATCTGCAGTCCTGGTGCATCGGTAGAGGGGATGCCTTTTCTTTTCTCAACCTCCCATTTCAGATTCTTTTCATAGGGAAGGGAACATATGCATTCATTAAGTGGGCTCTCTAAGTTGATGTTGACTTTATCCTTTGTGCTGGACTCAGTTGGTTAGAACTTGGAAAGAAAGGTGCTTTGGTTCTCTAGAGTCCCAGATAATGGGCATTAAGCCTCAGGGTCTCACTCCACAGCCACAGTCCATACAATCAGGACTTGGAAACTCTTTAGAGCAAGTGAAGAGATAATGACTCATGTTATTTGTGGAATGGCTTTTCTGTTGTTGTTTTTGTTTGTTTTTAGTTTCAGATGCAGAGTTCAGTAATTCTTTGGTTGTGTATAACACCCAGTGTTTATCATATCACATGCCCTACTTACTGACCGCCACCATTACCCAGTTACCCCATCCCTCCAACCAGTGGCTTTTTTTAAAAAAATAGATATTTCCTCTCTGGAATTCAGGATTGGAGGAGACTCATGAGTAACATTTATACTTAAAGATCACATAATATTTGGGTTGAGATAGTCATTATGGGGACACATACATAATGAACATTGAGAGAATGGAACTCAGGGGAGTGGTTTGGACAGAAATGAAAAGTGAGAGGACTTAGGGAGAAGAAGAGGAAAGCAGGAAGCTGAGGGAATGACGGGGGAGAGAGAGTAGCTAGCTGTCTCTTGGAGCTTTTTCCGTTTTTGCTGTTGTTGAGGTTTGTTGGCTTAGCTTTTCTTGAATACTCATGGGATGTGAATATTTACCACCAATTACTCATTTACTTGAGCTAGTTCAAGAGGATTTTTTTCTTTGTAACTTGAAGTTTTCCATGAAGAACTCTTACAAGTAAAATGGACTGGATTGAAATGCCCCAAATTCGGAGACCCCCCAAAGACGACCACCAGAGTCCAGAGTCAAAGCCAAAGGGCAAGGGTCCTTTATTGCGAGTTCGAACCCGGACCTCCACGCACTCGTTACCGGTGACGTTAAGAGGCCCAGTGCAGCAGATTTTACAGCTTTTTATAGATAGGCACAAACAAATTCGGGACTTTTCGTGGTACTTGGACTCTTATTGGCTGACATTTAAATTTGAACACCAGCATGATCTGATTGGTTCCTGCGCTTATTAACCGGAACCACAGAGGGGCACTCCCACCCAGCATGAAAGGGGGAAGGGTGAGTCTTTCAATATAGCCACATTCCTGGATCCAAATGGCCATTATCTCTTGTTCTCAGATCTGAAGGCGCGGAGAGGGGCTGTGTGATTACAGGGTGGCTATAGGAGGGCTGCTAGTGTTTTTCCACTTTCTTAGGGTCTAGCAAGCGAGTGTACAGAAGTCAGGTGGCTGTTATAATGGTCCTTAATTTTATTTTTCACGCTCCTCAGGATATTATAGCAAAGGTAGGCCAGTTGGATTCATGCCCAACCAGAAACATCAGGAAGGAGCCATCTGAACTTTGTGAGATAGGGAGTAAATAGTCCTCTGGTATCTCTTGGCTCAGACTCTTGCTTACTTAGCATTTCCCTTCATTGATTTCTCTATGCAGGTAAGAATGCCGTGAATATTTAACCTGTGGTAAGCTGAATTCTGATGATTCATTGTTACTACTATATTTATAGAATGTTGTTACCTGGAAGAACCCATGCTGACCTGTTGGTCTCTTGAGGAATCTTGTGTTGTCACCACTTAAGATCCTCCTGGCTCAGTGCCCCAGCGACCAGTGAGTTGAGCTCTGGATGCTGCAGGCAGGGTTGGCAGCCTCTCTCCTCACGCCTGTGTTACACGCCTCTTGCCTTCCGCCCCAGGACTTCTCTGTTGATGCTGAGGTGTAACATGCTTTATGGTGCCACCTGACCCTAATCAGTTCACATGTATGTGTCACCTGAGAGTACTAGAAGTTAATATCAAATATGGCAAATCTTTTCCACTGGGAGAAGGAGGCCAGTGGGTAAAGTCTACCATCTTCCCCTCTCTCCCCCCATAGACAGAGTCGGGAGACTCATTTTATTTTATTTATTTATTTTTTAATTGGTTTTTATTTTTTTCATAACCCAGCCACCTTATCCCTCCCCCTCACCCCCCAGCAACCCTCAGTTTGTTTTCTGAGATTAAGAGTTGGAGACTCATTTTATAATAGAGCTTTTCAAATGGTGATTCTGTAAGACAGAGCAATTAGTTGTACTCAGCAGTGGCCGGCTTGATAATGTATCTTCACAGATTTTAACCCCCCTTCCTTGCTTTACCTTCCCTTGTCACTCTCTCCTGTTGCATGTGTTTGAACTCCAGATGCAGTAGGATCATACAAGCCTCTGCCTCAGGATTTGCTTTCCAGTCTAAGGTTCCTAACAAACGTAAGCCTTTCACCACTCTTGGTGCTGTGGGTTACCAGCATTTGTAGTTACCAGAAACAAAATTAATAAACATGGCTTTATGATCTTAAAGAGAGAAGAGATTTAATAGGTTGACCAGGAAGGATATGATATGATTTGTGTGAATGGGTTTTCTTTCTCAGCCACTGGTATGAGCTGCTCGTCCTTCTAGAGCACCCTCCCAGACTGGGGCTGGAGAAGGGATCAGAGAGCAGGATGTCCTGGTTGGTCAGCATGGGATGCTCACCTGGACAACCCAAAAGTCTTTTCTGTTTTTCTTAATCATTGTGCTGAATTGGGACCTGGATGGTGGAGGTGCTGCCTTAGCTTCTTTATTGCCAGTTAGTAAAACCCTCTTCAGGTGACTTTGGCCAGCATCAAGATTATCAAAATACTGTCAGCCCTGAAGTCACATAAATGTAACACACGTCAGTATCGGGATGGTGCGTGATCCACCCCTCCCAAGCCACCAGAAACTTTGGTGGCGGTACCTATGAATGTGAATGAAAGCCCCTCTGGGCTTTCTCCACCTAGAATCCAGAAAGCCACTTATCCTGTGGGCGGGGGCAATATGTCCTTTGTGTGCTTATCTAAGACATATAGTTCCATTTAATCCTCCTCCTGGTAATCATATCTCTGTATCTCTTATCTGTATCTGTTGATCCCTGTGCCTCAATGGTCTCAACTTCTGTGAGTCTAAGCAATCACTCTGTACCCTGCAGTAACAATACTAATCCTGTCTCTAGGGTGGGTTCAAAAGCAGTTAAAGATTTAACTGCACCACCCAACTTACTCACTTGGGAATAATAAAAGACTGGGACCCGTGACAGTCATGAGAGAGAGACAAAGCCAGAAGCAATGTGTGGAGAGAGCCAGAGAGCCTGCAAAGAGAGACAGAAGCAAAGCAAGAGGGCCAAAGCTGGAGCTAGAGAGCTAGAGCTAGAAAGCCAATGCTAAAGAGCCAGAACGTGAGCGTGAGCCTGCTTCATAGGTCTCTCCTGACTGAC
Source organism: Spilogale gracilis (assembly GCA_004023965.1). NCBI lineage: Eukaryota > Metazoa > Chordata > Mammalia > Carnivora > Mephitidae > Spilogale > Spilogale gracilis. The sequence goes on along the minus strand of PITA01030411.1, from coordinate 12,027 downwards.
CTCGGGTCTGTCAGCTTGCATTAGATTTCCGTGTCTGAGTTGTTATTTCGCCCGCCGGACATTCCGCGGTTCGGGACCCACATCTCTGCTGAGGCTGGTCCCCGCGGTAACACGTCAGGAATTAGTGGTGAAAAAGTAGGGAGACATGTAATTTTTCAGAGACTGAAACCATTTTGCGAGACCATTTTTCTTCCCTGGAGCACAGAGAGATTCCCTTCCGGAACAGCCTTCCATGCTGCAAAGTGGGGCCATGCTGACTGAGTGCTGGCCAGTGGAATGTGGGCAGATGGTAGGCAGTTCTAGGCTTCACCCACCTCCTGTGAGTGATTCTCCATTCTATGTCCCCAGTTTATAGCTAAAAGATTTCCTTGGACAGATTCTGAAGACTTAGAAGACGGTGGAGCCCAAATATGGAAGGAATTTGAGTCACCGAATGACCTGTTCCCTCACAGTTAACCCAAACTAGACGTGATATGAGAAATGGCCTGTTTCTCTGTTAAGTCATATAGGTGTTGGAGTTGTTTGTTGTGGCGTTTAACCTCTTTTGACTGATATTTAAGTGTTACGGGGTGGTTATTGTAAAGAACATGTTTCCCTCCTGATTGGTCTTTATAGTAAACACGCATGGGAATGTCATCTGTGGGTAGGTGCTGGCAGACGAGATTATATTTATTGGGCCTTTTTATTTCCTACAATAACCCCCTCTCAGGGGGAAGGTTGCTGAAAGCATTTCCTTGGGCACGAGGGAATATTTTATGATTATAGCAAAGGGCAAGTATGTATCTGTGTGCCTATACATGTGTTTTTATGTGTTTGTTAAGCACTGAAACAAGCTTCTCCAGCCATTATAGAACCTAAATGCCCCTCTTCTCTATTTTTTCTACTTCTTTCTTTCCTGTCCCCCTTCCATTTTACTCCTTCCTTCCCTCCCTTCTTGCCTTCCTTCCTTCCTTGAACATTTATCGCTGCTTAATCTGTGCTAGGTAGGGGAATGTACAGGCTTAGATTCTATGTGTTTCAAGCACCAGGTACTCTTCTTTTTACCAGTAATTAGAATCTGTTTGAGTCATGAGATGAATAAGAGACTTTTCGGCAGATAGAATCTTAGGAGGTCTTCTTACTGGTATGGTTTCCTAATCTAAGCTTGTCTCAGAAGAACAAGGCTTTCATAAGATTATATAAGCTTTAAAATTACAATAAATTCTCACTCTCATTAAAACACCATACTCATCCACATCCATATGTCAGGATGTGGGTGTAGGGAACATTATTTCTATCTTGTGAGAACAGCATCCTCTGTTTTTGATATCCACATAGGCTGGGATCAGACTCCCACAGCTTTTTCACTCCCTCAGTCCCACTGTGTCATAGCAAGTCTTAATTATCTGTATTTTGGAAGGTAAATTAATTTTTATAAGGGACACCTTCTGTATTGTATATACACTGTATAGATATTCAAACAGTAGAGACTTGTAGCACGGGAAGGGTAGAGCTTGACGCCTTCATTTTACAGATGAAGTGGTGACTCTCAGATGAAGTGTGAAGAGGTGTCACAGATGATGTAGGAGCACGTGGCTCTTCTGGGTCCAGGGCTCTGATCCGGTGAACAGGAGAGTAGTGGGCTGACGGTGTACCTTTATGCCCCTTCCCTTGTTTGTAAAACAAAGACATTAACATTTCATTTCCCTGCTCAGAAATCTTTTCTGCTTTCCCAGTATGTATGAAGTACATACAAAGATCCTGAATAAGTGTGTGGAGTTGAACTCCCCTCTCCCAGTTAGGAGCAACCATTCTGAATCATGCTGATCAAGAAGTCAGCTTCTTTCTGAGATGCCAGGGTTGGTAGAATACCCTATTACCAGTGTATTATCTTTAATAATAAAGCTGGATTCTTTCTGACTGACCGTAGTGATTGAGTCAAGGAGCGGTTACATGTTTTAAGCATGATCAATGAGAACATTCCATGAAACTTGATATGATGCCTTCCTTTTACGAAGGATAGGAGATACAATATTTTCCTTTTGAGGGGGAATCATAAGTAATAAAGGTAATACAAGTTGGAGTTGTGTGGTAATTTTACCTCCTCATGAAAAGAATGAAGCAAACTCAGAGGAAAGCAGAGCTGAGTGATAGTGAGAGAGGGTCATGATACCATTTGAGTACCTAGAACTGTCCATGTGTAAATTCCTAGGCTTTTCAGCTCTGTGGGTTAATTAACTTTTTTTGTGTGTGTAAGCTACTTGAGTTGAGTTTCTGTCATTGGTGGGTGAAAGAGGTCTGGTTAATACAACCAGAAGCCAAAGTGAGCGTCATATGTAATTGTAGTGCTTAATGAAGTCTTAGAGTTCTTCGATTTTACCCTATGAGGATTTCTATTTAATTAGCTACAATATTAAAAACGAGTAACTGCTTATGGGGGAACCTGGCTTTGGTGACCTCTGGGTCGTTTTTCATGAATTCCTTTCAATTTCTAAATCCTTGAAGGGGGGGCCTTCTTCAGTACTCAGTTTTTAAAAAAAATTATTTTTTTATTACATTATTTTATTTTTTTCAGTGTTCCAGGTTTCATTGTTTATGTCCCACTCCCAGTGCTCCATGCAATCCGTGCCTTCAGTACCCACCACCAGGCTCCCCCATCACCCCATGCCTCCCTTCCAAGACCCTCTGTTTCTCTCTGCGTCCACAGTCTCTCATGTTTCATCTCCCTCCCTGATTTATCCCAATTCACATTTCCTTTCCTTCTCCTATTGTCCTCCATATTACTTCTTATGCGCCACAAGGAAGTGAAACCATATGATATTTGACTTTCTCTGCTTGACTCAGTTTTGTGTCTTGGTAGTTTGAGAGAACAAAACACTTCCTTATTCCCTTAAAATTATCTGAGCCATGTTATCACCCTTGCAGTTTTCTTCTGAGTTTACCTTCTCTTTTTGTCAAGCCCTTGAAACAGCAATAAATTAAACTAAGCATCAATAAACACATTTTCCTCAACTTACATTTCTTGTTGCCCGAAATCATTGCTCTTTGGTCTGTTGACAGGTAGCAGGCATGATTCTAGCCTGGAATACACTGTAGAATTATTGATTTTTCTGTGATAATAGTAACAGAAAAATTTTAAACTATCACCGTGTGCTGGGACCTATGCCTTACTCACAAAGATTACTTTTCCTTAAGAAGCACTGCTAGGCTTCTTGTGAAGGTCCATGCTAATTAAAGTCTAAATCCCTTAGTGCATTTGGAGTATAAAATTTCCTGCAATTTGACCTGTACCTTTCCTTCCAACATTATTTCTCTCTCAGTCCTTTAGTGGGATTGAATTCCTTGTGTTTCTAGAACATACATCTTACATTCCTGTTACTTTGAAATTGACGAAATTGATTTTTTATTCATGATGTTTCTTTTGCCGGTAGCGTCCTTTTTCTGGTCTTCTTCCATATGTCCAGATCGCTCATCCTTCCAGACCAAGCTGGCATGCCACATTCTCCACAAGGCCTTTCTTGATAACCTTAATCGGAATGAATCCCTCTCTGCTTGGAATTTGGCAGCCCAGTGTATGTGCTTCTCTCTTACCAACTGCTACATACCACAGTGCTCAGACAACCCTCACCCCCACAACTTCCACAGTCACCCATCCCAGTCTAATGTTCCCTAGTGTAATAGCAGCTGTCACCGCTCTCTGTCCCAATAATGAAGCCTTGAGGTGCTAGAGCCAGAATTCAGCTCTAAGCTGTCTGACTTCAAAGTTGGAAGTTTTAACCACTGTACTTTACTACTTTTTCCTATGGCACATAATTTGGTATTTATGAGTATGTCTTATTTTTAAGACTGGGCTATAAACTCCCCCCAAAGCAGGGTCTTCATTTAATTCATCTATATATGACCTTGTAAATGCTGATTGTAGGGCCAGGCAAGTGTAGATGCTTAATAAATATTTGGATAGGGGTAACTGGGTGGCTCAGTCAGTTAAACATCTGACTCTTGGTTTCAGCTCAGGTCACAATGTCAGGGTCATGGGATCGAGCCCTGCATTGAGTTCTGCACTGAGTGGGGAGCCTGCTTATGATTCTCTGTCTCTCCCTCTCTCCCTGCCACTCTTCATCTAAAAAAAAAAATTGGATAGATGAATGGGTGAGTGGAGATGTGCATTTCAGTAGTGATATATTTTACAGGAACTGAAATTTATTTTTCATTTGTTTTAGGACTTTGGAAGCAGTAGAAGAGTTTTTTTTTCTAATCATATGTGATGTGGCTATCATAATTGAATTATCTTGGAGAAGAGAACTCAGAAATACAATGGGTATAAATGGAAAGATGATATAAGAATAATATTTGAAACAGAATCCATAGCCTGGATACGTAGTTAATTGATTTATTATGTGATAATTTAAGCTAATGTATTGGAAGAGCACATGAAGATGTAATAGACTTATAGCTATTGGTCTATCTTCTTTGATGCCCTGGTTCAGGGTAAAAATCCCCCATCTTTCACTTTTTTTTTCCTCTCAAAGCTGCTGACCCAACAGATCAGTAATTCTCAATCTAATTTTCTGGCATGACATTTAAATTGATGACCCTTATGCAAACTTTTCTAATGGGCAGATCATAGAGCATAGTGTCACCCTTCTCTTACTCAGCAACATATATCAGAAAACTAGCAGTAAGAGTAATAATATTTTAATTGTTAAAATCATATTCAAATTCATAGAAAAAAGCATTTCATGATTTTGACATTTCAACCATAACAAATGGTTGTGATTCTGTCTTCACAAGAATGGGAATACACTGCAGAACTTCTGCTATCAGCATTTTAAAGCCCAAGCAAGGTCTGTTTTGTTCCAGCAAGATGCCTGGCAGAGTTGGTGATGCCAGAAAGGTGGGTGAGTTTCCATTGGTTGAGACTAAGTCTCAGGGCAAGATTTTGGAAGTTCTTTTCCTTCAGAGGTAAGAAACTTATGATGGAGGTGGGTGCTGTATAAGCCAAAAACATAAAGACAAATGAAATGTTATATTGGGTCAAATCAGTACATCATCTAGCCTAGAATTTGGTTCTGAGGTAGATGTCAAGGCATGGCTAGTAAGGTTAGACTCTTTGCTCCCTATTATGGGTAACAATGAAATTGACTATAAACGTTCTAAGGGCATGGGCTGGGCTTTATAATTTTCAAGTTTCATATTACTATCTGGTGTAATTATATGCTCTGGGAACTAACACTTAGTAAAAAAAAAAAAAAAAATCCTTCCATTAGATAAGCCTTATATGGGACCATGATTTCGTAGAATTCTATCAACCACCCAATGAGGCAAGAAGTTTTATTTATACCGAAGATGAGTAAATTGAAACTTTACAGCAATACCCTGAATTCCCACATCTAGTAAATCCATTGGAGAGAAGGAGGGGCTGTGTAGGAAGGGTAGAGAAGAGGGAATCCAGTGTCTTTGGAAGTGCCAGGCGATCTCAGTCTTCTGTAACAAGGTGCTTTTGATATGAAGAACAGATTTTAAAGTCAGACAGACCTGGATTAGAGTCACTTACTGCCTGTGTCACTTTTTGAGAATAAAGGTCAGTTACTTACCACCGTGCTTGGCGCACATGAAATCGTAAATGCTAGCCATAGTAACAGTTGTAATTATTGTTACTAACTGAAAGGGCTAGGATGTGATCTCGGGTCTGTTTGGTGCTGAAGTCTGCGTTATAACCTTGTGGACTCTCATGTATTTGTTAAATGAATGGATTCTCCCTAATTTCTTTTTAGTAATTTCTTTTAATTGCTTAACCATGATTCTTTTCTCTCTGTGTTTACCTGGACCTGTAGCCTTGGTAGGAGCAGAGCCTCAGCTGAGCGCTAGACTCAGAGTTTGATTTCCACCACTACAGATCGTCTCTATTTAGTTTTGCAATGGTTATATTTTATTGATTCCTGTAAAGGCTACATTTTAGATAGTGGATCCTTGGCTATCTGGAACTCAAAAGGAGTCTCCTTGCTTACCTTTGCCTCCATAAAAGCAGAGACTTGCCATTCACCATTAAGACATCTTAATGAGTGAGTTCGGAGAATCATTATATACTTTGCCACTGATTTCCATGTCAGGAAATTTCTGTAGTTATTTATCTCTGTGGGTAGTAAATCTTTGGTACTCTCCTGTATAATCTTTTGGGCTTTTTTTTTTTTTTTAAGATTTTGTTTATTTGTGAGAGAGTGAGTGAGAGAGAGCATGATAGAGGAGAAGGTGAGAGGGAGAAGCAGACTCCCTGCAGGGCTGGGAGCCCGATGTGGGACTCAGTCCCGGGACTCCGGGATCATGACCTGAGGCGAAGGCAGTGGCTTAACAAACTGAGCCACCCAGGTACCCCTCTTTTGGGCTTTTAAAACAAACACCAATGGATTTCTAGGCTATAAAGACCCCTGTTACCGATTCGTCATAAAGCAAAGCTGAATTGCTATTGGCTGGTCTATATCTAGATTTGATAGCTTGGAGAATAATACTTTTTTTAAAAAAAAGATTTTATTTATTTATTTGTCAGAGATAGCAGAAGCAGAGGGAGTAGTGGGCAGAGTAGGCAGAGGGAGAAGCAGGCTGATGTGGGACTTGATCCCCGGACCCTGAGATCATGACCCGAGCAGAAGGCAGAGGCTTAACTGACTGAGCCACCCAGGCGTCCCTAGGGAATAATACTTTTGAGTTATATTCTGTATTTGAGTCTGTCAACAGCATTTCTCAAACTCAGGATATTTAATATTTTTAATTTTTAATTATTGATAATTGGAATATCGGCTTGATAGAGTAAGCATGAGACAATATAGTGTGATGATGAAGAGGAAAGATTTTGGAGGAAGGCAGTCTTAAATTCTAATCCAGACTAGGATTAGAACTGGGAAAGTAACTTAACCCATGGAAATTTGAGTTTTCTCATCACTAAATGGACATAAAAATTGTATTTATCTCCTATGGTTAGCATGAGGGTTCAATAAGAAATTTCTGTAAGGTGCTTACATGATGCCTAGCAGAAGGTAGGTTTTCAATCAGAAGTTATTATTATTATGGATCAGAAGAGACTACTGTCTATCAGTTACAATTCAAACCAGTATTTGTTTTAAAGTGAACAAAATTACATCTTCAAGGATGGAATCTAGGCCTTCAAGCCAGTACTAGTTTAGTTTTGTTACAGCCTATCTTCTGCCCTTGTGTGAGCTTTTGATGTTGAGAGAGTTTCCATAGTTAGTGCAACCAGCTGCCCTGGTTTGCCCAGGACTGTGTAGGCATGTATGAACAACTAGTTATGGGAAATAGTAAGTGCTCAGTACACTTAGAAAACATTTCTGTATAAAAATGATCTCATGATACTAAGAAATGATCAGAGTATAGTAGAAGACCAGGAATGGTGCTGTCAGGAGACAACGGAAGTTATACCCATGGGCAGCTGATTAACTCTGCAACTTTGGGTAAGTGACGTTCTCCTCTTGGCTCTTGGTCTCACTTACAGAATGAGGGGATTAGATTAGACTATTTGCAATGGTTATCTTAAAATTGTTCTGTGGAATTCTAGGGTTTTGGGATGTGTCTTAGTGGTTGGTAAGGATGGCCATAGGGAATTTGAACAGAAAAAAACTGTCTTCCTTTCTCCCAGTCCAGGATTCACTCAGGGCAGTTGCAGTTTTCATAAATTTATAAATTGAAATTATATTCAGGATTGTATGACAAAAGGATTTTGTTGCTGAAATAAGTTTAAAAACCACTAAACTCAGGTAGGAGGTGGGTGAAGTGGGTGAAAGGGAGTAGAGTACAGTGATCATCATGAGCACTGAGTAATGATGTATGGAAGTGTTGAATCACTACGTTGCACACCTGAAACTTATATACCACTGTTTACTAGACGAGAATTAAAAAATAAAAAATAAATGCAATAAACTCCTTAACTTAGTTCTTGTAGTTCTGAAATGTTACAGATTTATTTACCCACACTGTGGTTAACAAAACTCATGTGGGTCTCCAGTGGCTCATTCTGAAACAAATATGTCTTATGACTTTTCCTTTGTTGGGCATGGTTGAGTTTTACCATTGCTTGGAATGGTAGAGTCAACGTAGTTATGAAAGAATGATGATCCTTGTAAATCCATCAGGTTACTTAGCACTTTGGCTTCATTATTCCATTTGTACCTCCTCACAAATTGATGAAGGAGCTTGATCAAATATTTCATGATTATTGTTATCTCTATTTTTAGATGAGAACTCTAAAAATAGAGAAAGCTACTTGCCCACATTTAAATTTTAATGAGCTGTGAAACTTGAACAGCAGCACCTGCTGTGGTTACTTATAGTGGGCCTCTGAAATACCCATGGTGTTTGGTCAGGAAGCCCTGTGTTTCTGTTTTTGCTAGAATTCAACTGCCTGCCCAATGGTGATAAATTGGGCCTTTTTTTTTTTTCCTTATCACTTCTGTCCTTTCATTTCATGAGCCTGAACCAGTAAACTTCTTCATGTTTTCTGAAATCTGTCATACTGTTTCACTTCTCTGTATTAATCACACATACTGTATTTTCTGTTCTGAATCCCCTCTCTCTTTACTGCTTCATTTGCCTGGAAAGCTCCTCTTCATCCTTCAGATACCTGTGCTATCATCGTGTCCTTGGTGAGACAACTACTGAACTTATACACAACAAAATGCATTATACTTCCTGCTATCCTGTGGCTGTTCAAAAGCTTGAACTATCATCTATATTCCTAAGACTTGGCATTCAGTATGTGCTGAACAAAATTCTATTTGTATTTCTTACTAAATATAAAATCCCTTAGTGATATACCTCATGGCCTTAAGTACCATGCATATGGTGGCAACCAAATTTATGTCTCCTCACTCTTAAATTCCAGATTCATAGATTCATCTGTTTACTTGACATCTACGCTTGGGATGTCAAATAGACATTTCAAACTTAACATGTTCTAAACTTAACATCCTCTGTTAGGATGACCAACTGTCCTAGTTTGCCTGGGACTAGGGAGTTTTTGGGCCACAGGACTTTCAGTGAGAAAGTCTCATGTAAACCAGGATGGTTGGTCACCCTAACTCCCCATGGCTCTAACTTCTGCTCTTCCAGATTATCTCCTTTTTATTATTATTATGTTCAGTTAGCCAACATATAGTACATCATTAGTTTTTTATGTAATGTTCAATGAATAATTAATTGCATGTAACACCCTGTCCTCATCCCAACATGTGCCCTCCTCAGTATCCATCACCTGGCTACCCCATCCTCCCTCTTTCACCCCAAAACCCTCAATTTGTTTCTTAGAGTCCAGAGTATCTCATGTTTTCTCTCCCTGTCTGATTTCTTCCCCTTCAGTTTTCCCTCCTTCCCACTGTGGTCCTCTGTGATATTCCTTATGTTCCACATATGAGTGACGCCATATGATGGTAACTGTCTTTCTCTGCTTCACTTATTTCTTTATCACCAAACCAAATAAAAAAATCTGGATATTTCCCTAACATTTTATTAAGGCACTTACCATCTCTCAACACCCTGGTGGATGGGAGGTGGTCGAGCACACACAGACACTCAGCACCCAACTGGCAGCAGCTCTGTCCTTGCAGGGGCTCCAGCCACAAACTTTGGAGCCATCCTTAACTTCGTATTCACACAGATGTACATGGACATCCATATACACACAGATACTCACCGCACAGTTGACGCCACACGCAGTCTTTCCCGTCTCAATTGGCAGCAACTCCATCCTGGTGGTTGCTCAGGGCAGAAACTGCAGTCATGCTGAATTCCTCCCCTTTCTGTCACATCCCACATGCAGTCCTTCAGTAAACCTTTCTGGCTCTACCTTCAAAATGTAGAATCCAGTCTGGTTACCCTACTTCAAATTGCAGCCAGCAGACCCTCTCCACTTACTCGTTTTCAATCTCCCTCACCCGTAGAGGAGCACTTACTACACACCTGTTTATGGTGTTTATTATTTATTATTTCTCCAGGGATTTTTTTTTTGGGGGTGGTCTGTTTTCTTCTCTGATATATCTCGTGTATAGGACAGCATCTGGTATATAGTGAGTGCTCAGTGCATATTTATTAAGTGAATCTCCAAGTGTTAAAGTCAGAATTGAAGTTAGTCTTCTTTCTACTGTGTATTGAACGCTTGTTATTTTTCAGCCATTGTTCTAGGTGCCTGATATGTATTCTATCATTTAATCCTCAGTAACTTGCAGGGGTTGCCTGCATCTCACTTCACAGAGATTAACCGACAGAGATAATGAGTGGCAAAGCCAGGCTTTGAACCTAGGTCTGTGTGACATCTGAACATAACGTTCAGCCACTGTCACGTTGCCTAACACTGTGGCTAGCTTGATGATTCTACTTCAGTAAATCACAGTCTCTTATGTTGTTGCTCGAATCATCATGTTCTAATTAGAGAGGAGCCGGTATCACCTATAACATCTGTTTTTGTGAGGAGCTGTGGTGGATGGAAACCAATTAAAATGCCGTAGAGTAAACAGAATGTTTATTTGGAATAAGTTTCGAACTTACTAAAGAGTACTGCTAATGAAAATATCACACTGAACAATTTCACAATAGTTTAAAACCCATTGAGCACAACGAGACAGGCATTGAGCTGTCTAGAGAGAAAGCTTGAGCACTGTGGTGAAAAGAGAAACTATTTAAAAATATGACCATTTAAAAAATTTAGTTTGTCTCTCCTTTTTTCCCATCCAAATAATTAAAGTTCTTGACTTGTTTGAAAATAGCTCAGATTTAATTTCATTTTGTTAAGCGCCTCAATTTTTCAGCTCAGGAAAAAAAGGCCATTAGCAAGTTGCATTATCCATTATAACCTCCTTTATAATATGAAATTTATATGGGAAATGCTAATTGGACGTTCATCATCGTAAAGATAATGATTTCTGTTCTTTTGGTGGTGATAATTAAGATGAAAGATGAAAATGATATGGGGTGAAAGTCGGATTTTTTTTCATTTTCCACTGGTTGGAGACTGGGGAAGGCATTCTGTTCTTTGCCTCAAATGGGTAACAGTAGAGGACAGAGCTGGGGTCAAGGAAGGGTATGTAAATTGGAGCTGTCTTGATGTCCAGAAGTTCCTCAATGACCTAATCCTGGGTGATTAATCCAGCTGCAGATGAAAAAGGTAGGAAATGCTGTATTTCTCAAAGACAGATGCATCTAAAAAGATCTCTTCCATTCTAGCCTGTTGTTTTATGGACAAGAGCTCCACTGAAGTGCACTCTCATCAATCCTCGTTCTTTCCTATGAGATGGAAATAGATGTCGGAAATTAAGAGTAATAGGTATGACTCCTGTAGTCTTTTCCACTGAGCATTGTTGCATCTCTTAGCTTGCTGATATACTCAGGATTAACCTTTTGGAATTGACTCCTGATGGAACAAGGTGTGGTCATGGTTGATAAGAAACTTTGCTTTGTTTTCCCATCGCGTTCCTAAAATGGTTTTAAGTGAAGTGGAAGTCATTGACTTTCCTGTATTTAAGGAAGTGGAAAGGAGTTTAATTTATTGGAACCCGAGGAAAATGATGCAAGCATCCTTTTAAACAGATTTCTATTCATATGTTTTTCAATTAAATTTGGAAAATATTTATTGGGCATCTACTGTAGTGTAGACATTAACCTTTTGTAGGTATTACTGTACCTATTGTAGATATTATTCCTACTGGATAATTATATCCACCGAAGAAGCTATGACTTATCAAAATTCATTTTATTTTATTTTACTTTTAAAGATTTATTTATTTGACAGAGAGAGAGAGAGAGAGAGAGAGAGAGAGAGAGAACAAGCAGGGAGAACAGCAGGAGGGAGAAGCAGGCTTCCCACTGAGTAAGGAGCTGGATGCACGGCTCGATCCCAGGACCCTAGGATTATGACCTGAAGCAAAGGCAGACGCTTAACTGACTGAGACAACCAGGCTCATGCCCATATTCATTTTAAAGAGGTATAGCCAAGTCTTGGACTTAACACCCACTTGCATCACTTGGATTTCCCGAATTCTAGAAATAAAC